>CAJHUC010003134.1:65000-264509 GCA_905146915.1 Ostreobium quekettii | reverse complement strand
TGTGTGTGTGTGTGTGTGTGTGGTAATGTGTGTGTGTGTGTGTGTGTGTGTGTGTGTGTGTGTGTGTGTGTGTGTGTGTGTGTGTGTGTTGTGTGTGTGTGTGTGTGTGTGTGTGTGTGTGTGTGTGTGTGTGTGTGTGTGGCTGTGTGTGTGTGTGTGTAGTAGTATTGTGTGTGTGTGTGTGTGTGTGTGTGTGTGTGTGTGTGTGTGTGTGTGTGTGTGTGGCCTGAAACCGTAAACTTTGCACACGTTTAGACACGTTTTATTGGCCCTGGTTTGCCTAGTGGCAGACGCCGTAGCGAATGCGATCACAACGCAGAAAAGCAACCAAGAGCACACGCACATTTCGCGTTGGCACCAGAGGCGCTTAGGTCCCGCCCACCCCCCACCCCCCCCAACCCCCCAACCCCGGGTACCCTGCCGCGCGCTGTGCGCACCGTTGGAGTTAGCCCGGGGGGAAGGCGGAGGGTAGTCGCCCTGCGCCCACGTCGGGCGCCGCGTGCCGTTAGTTAAAGCCCGGGATGGGCGGCGAGTGGCTGGTCGGCGCCCGAGCGCCGCGCGAGGCGCAAGGGAGCACGGGCGTGGGAGGTGTGGCCGCGGCCGGCGGTCTGGCAAACCCCCCATTTTGCTCTACAAAGCTGCACTTGCTTCGCTTGCTCGCAATTCACTATGTTCAAAAATTGAGAACGGCATCCACAAGGGAAGAAGAGGATTTCCTGCAAGTGTTGTTATGACTGCGATGTGCACGTCGCCTTCCATGCTGTTTCTGCAATACATTGTCCATCAGAATGTATCGCGACCGCGTCCAGGGCCAATGGGCAGAAGGAGAAGAGCTTTGTGCTGATGCTTCGATGGGAATGCAATCTTATCAGTGGTCGTTTGGGTGTGGGGTTTGGAGAGCGCGCGGAATAACAGGGGAACTATGACTTTCAAGATAGATATTGCAATTCAGATTGTACGCGATTTAGCACTGCATGGAAAAAGAGGTGGATGTGCACACCCTGAGCGACCACAGTGACAGAAGCAATGTGTATTTCGGTATGCATCAAATTTTTTGATGTTGTCACAGAATATTTTCGGAGTATGCATTGAACCTCATGCTACAGCTCCTTGCGCGCTGAGATGGTATAGATTTCCATCATTTTTGCATTGTTTTCTGATCGCTTTTGATTGTGCTTCTGCTTACATGAGGCACGACAGAACCCAGATGAACGACTCGTGATCTTTACAGTGCCTAAATAGTAAAACCGCATTTGAGATACGTGCACGAGCGCAAGAGGAATCGCTCTGGTGTTTCCAACTCCCTGCAACACATTTATTGTTAATTTACTGCATTTAAACATGTTGTTGGCATATAACTCCCAAAAAATTGTATGCTGGAGTTGCAGTGTAGTAAACGATCAATTAAATGTACTTTAAACAAGTGCTTGCAGCAATTCCTATTGCTGATGTTTATATGGCAAGTGATACGGTTTGGCCTTCTTAAGCATGATCTGTTAATCGCACTTCTTATGCGAATGTGGTGTCACTTAGCAAGGCGAAGTTCTGCATCATTGTGTGCACTTTGGGAGATTCAACCTGCTCCTATGCTTCTGGATTGCAATGTGAAAAGTGCGCGGCAAAGTGAATGAGTTCAACAGAGACTAACGTTGTACAATTTCGCTTGCTTTAGAGATGGCAATGCATGCGTGCTATTGCCACAGGGAAGGTCTCCCACAGGGAATCTTCAACACGTCCGATACTTCTCAACGCCCCATCTGGTCCGCCTCCGCTTTCAATCCCATCACCAGACCATCCCCTTCTCCCTCGCGCAGCCCATCCCCTCTTGACCCGCCCTCTTCACCTCTACCCACCGGACCACCTTGCGACACAACAATCACTGCAGGAGGTGGGAGATCTGTCAATGAGAGCCCTGATGAGTTGTGCTCTTAGACATTCTGGTTATAGGAAGTAAAATTTTCAGGTTATTTTGTAACTCTCTTTAGAGGCTGTGTTTCTAAGGGATATGGCTCTGGATGAAGTTCTGCCTAGAAATTTTCAATCGACAAAATTTCGTAACCTTCGCATCACAGCAGATACCACTGTACTTCCGGGCAACCCAATATCTGGTATTGGTTTATTTTTTCAGCCACTGATTGCAATTTGATGGAAAGGCAATCAGTTAGAGAAAAGCACCAGCCTGATGCATGATTCATAAGGATAATGTGGCACAAGATGGAAAGTATCTTGCCATGCATGTCCTGTGGGAGGCTGGTTTTGATGGCGACCTTGAATTGGCAAAGGCTGCCATCAAACTAAGGGCGGAAATGAAGTGGTTGTGGGAGGACACACTTCGCTGATGATTTCATCATTCAGAGTTCATGCAGATATTGCATCAGAGCTGTTGATGAATTCTGCCGGCCACAACACCATAAGCTCCATTGATGGAGGCACTGCGTTGTTTTATGCAACCAGAAGAAGTAACATTGAAATGTCCAATCCCCACCTTGATGGCGGGGATGTTCCTAATTACCGAGAAGTAGATGGGCTCATCCTTGCTGTTGGTTTCGATTTCCTGATGCTGCAAGGATTCTTGTCGAGGGTGGCGCAGATGCCGGGTATGTGTCACGCAATGGCACCGCTCCGCTGATGGATGCGGCTGCATTGGGTCGCACAAGGCTTGCGGGTATCATCATTCAGACGGGTGCAGACGTTTGTATGGGAAGCAGCAATGGCGCATCATCTCTATCCTTTGCATCAGGCCATGGACATGCCTCAGTTGTGAGGCAACTGCTTTAGTCTGTTGCAAAACTCAATGTCAAAACCCTGTCAGCCAACGCGCCACTGATGTCGGCAGCGGCTGGGCTTCACACACCAATTGTCAGATTCCTCCTCAATGACGGGGCTGACCCCAACCGCACTGATGCGTCTGGCCACAACGCATTTCATCATGTTGTCACGATGTCACAATGATCATTGCACAACATCGTTGGCGGCGGGTCCTCAGCTGATTGCAGCACCCTTGCTGGACCCAGGGTTCGATGTCAATATTCGAGGTGATTTAGGATTGACGACCCTGATGTGAACTGCTTGGCACGGGAACATTGAGGCCATGAACATCCCCTTGTATCGAGGTGATCATCAAGATATCTTGCTGCTTGCAGGAAAGAACGCCACCGTGCTCATTTGTCAATGTCAGAAAATGGCGGGGCTGGTTGTCCGAATTTAGTGCGCGCCATTGGGCTGCAGTCAGTCAGTTACCATAAGCGCAATAGAGGAAATTTTGCGATGACAAACGGTGCTGCAATTCAACTTGAAGCTCGCTTGTGCAATGAACCAAAAACCGCGTACATGTGGCTGGGAATGTAAGAAATCTTGAGACGTTCTTCACTTCATTCTTGTGGAAGAAGCTATGATTGTTTGGGTGCGCTTAGCGTCAATGTGACGTTAAGTTCCCCCCCACACACACACACCACTCCAACCCCAGCGTAAAATTTGACACTAACCACACCAAACTTGGCCCATGCATATGTGCAATAGGAAAGTGGCGCGCGATGCGCATCTGAACATTTCAGCTGACAAGGCCAAATCAATTCAGTTTTGGCGAAGCTGCACATACATGGGATTGAACGTACAACTCCAATGGACTCTTTCTCTTTCAGTCTTATGTGGTATTCTGTATAAATTCTGCATTTCAATTAATTTCCTGGATGCAAAAACAGCTCAAATGAGACGTGAGCTTGAACCGCATCTCAAATTGGCAGAATACCACGGATAGTTGCCTTCAAGGACAGTTCAATGGGAAAGCAATGACAGCCAGATAATCCTAATTTACTTCTGCCGTCCGGAATGAATTGTGTTCCCTAACTTTGGACCCCCTGCTTCTCCATCATGGCAGCTTTGGTTCTCGAAAAACATTCTCCAAAAACAATGTCTATGTTTTCAGAGCATACGGTCAAATTTTCAAATCAATCTGTTGGTTATTGAGGAATTGGAAATAGCTTGCAGTAATAGTCCTCCAGCCAGAAACCCACTCGTTTTTCAACGACGTGACCGAAATGGCCGTTTTCGCGATGGTGAAGAGCACGCATTTCAGCCGAGAAACGAGGATTCCCGTGATAAATTATCCATGCCTTGGGCAAAAGCTCGGAGAGGTGCCTGCAAAGAAGCAAAGAGGTAGAAAACGCGATCTGGAGGGCTTCATCGTGGAAGTCGCCGTGACTTCGCGCAGCTCTAATTTCGAGATCAATTAGACAGTTGGGGGATGAGTTTTCGGCCCAGATTTCTGGGCTGCAACCTTTGAACCTCTATCACTGTTGTGAGGCATACCGCGCAAGGCCTCCCGAGCCCCTTCAAGAGGTGTGAAGGAATGCGATGGTCATCACCCTAATCAACGGTGGATAGTTATGATAATGGCTTCTATGGCTGGATGGCGAAGTCGACCTTCGCCTCAAGAACTTAAAGGGTGGAACGCAATCGCCTTCCCTTTGCAAAGGGAAAGATTGAATAGATAAATTTCTCACTCTTACGCAAGCAAAGACTAGGTAGATTGCGAAGAGTTGCAGTTCGAATGTGGAAGTTGGCTTCTAATGGCAATTTGTGAAGTGTGGGCCCAGCCTCCCACGAAAGCCTCAATTCTAATTGAATTCAAGGATCAATCAAGGATCAATTCAAAGATCAATCGAAGCAAAATTTCCATGTAATTTTCATCAAAGCTTCAAAGTGACAGCCCGCAAGATCCATAGGTTGAGCGTCTTGGGCGTTGGCTTTTTCGCTTGTGGCAAGTCCACGCATTGGAGATGAGGGATGTATACGATTCCTGCCATCTTCAGCGATGCGACAGAGGGGTCTTCATTTGGGATCAAAGCAAGTTTGAACGTGTTTTTATAGCACTATACCACGTAGCGGACACTGAACTTCGCCGCGGCGGCGAAGAAGACTGGCCTGGCACGCATGGGATGGGAGTGACCCACAACCGTACAGATCTCCCGTAGACGCCGAATCAGATGGCACAATTTTGGCCCGATCTTAGGCAGCTTTGAAAGGGCCATGTGGGGAATGGGTTTGGGCACGTTTTTTGCAAAAATTGGTTTTGAAGTGTTTTGGGACACAATTTTTTTGATTTTGACCTCAAGGGGTACTTTGGAGGCGGTGTAGCTGCATAAATCTATTTTCGAAATAGAGGACAATTAATTTCGGATGGAAAAAGTATACCCATAACTCTGTACACTGGATACGGCCACAATTGCAGAAGTTTGTGAAATCTGGTTTGCACTTACCCTCAAAGCCACGTAACAATCTTTATACCTGCTCCATCAATAAATATGAAAAAGCTGCTATGCCACACGACATCATAACAATTTGAGCATATACCATAAGTACCGAGCCTTGTATTGCTTCTTCCCAAAAAGCGTGAGTTCTCTGTGCCTTACTTGCAAAACCATGCTGTGGTGAGTTCGACCCTTCTGCGTTGTGAGTTTTCAGCGTCACGGTTCCAGTCCAAATTTCTTTGACATGCCTTTTTTAGTTTACGTGCACTCCCTGGAGGATGCGGGCGCATCACGCACAGCGGACGCATGTAGTGAACAGCAACCTGCAGTCTAAATTTTGCATGGAGCTGACCAGACCGCTGGAGTCTATTGTGTACACGAGCCTTGGCTCCTGTGCAAAGGGGGGCGGGGGAATGGCATGGGGGATAGCGAGGCGGAGTCCATCACTACGGGAAAAGTGGCCGTGTGCGCTGTGTTTCAGCAGCTTGGACGCGTCTGAACACGTCACTGGCGCTACCCAATAAACTCGGGGGTGTCTGCAGCGTCTGCGCACCCACCAAAGTTATCCGAGGGCACTGCATAAAACGCGGTCAGACAGCTTTGGTGTCTATGCAGGGCGCAATTGCATTGGACGCTTTTTCTCTGCCCTTGGGTACTGTGGAAGCGGACACAATATATCGTCTGGAGGATGTGCGGGCACCGTCCGGGGAGTGCGCAGACAGTGCGTGGATGGCGTGGTGTTGGATTCGAATGCGCTTTTTGGGGTTGCCACTGTCCCCCGCGCATCAGCGTTTCCAGGTACCCTATAAAAGATGGCCACTTACATATGAGTTTACGCATGGTATGTTGGTGATAATGAATCTATGATAAAGTGACGAAGAATGCTCACCCACAGGCTTGCTATTTACGCCGCAAACACAGATCGTGCTTAAGTTTTTACGCGCAAACATAGTTTTCACGTTTTAGGCGTAAAAATGCGTAGAGACTGCCCATGTGCATAATGCCTGTACCGCGTGGTCAACCTGCGACCGGCTGTCCCCCTGCGCTCTCCGTGGAGCGCAAGGAGTGTATGGGCCGTCCGCCAAGCACTTTAGGGACGTGAAAGGTTTGCAAGGCACATGGAATACTGCCTGCAAGTCGCGAGTGGCGGAGAGGGGCGCCGGTGCTGTCATCTAGCTGGGATCAGCGGCTCTAGCGTGGCAGCATGCACTGGCGAAGTGCCCCGGGAAGTCAGGGAGGCGTTTGCACGCCATCATGCGGAGCGTAAGAAAAAACACGAAGGCAGGAAGCACGCCAAGACCGGAAGTCTGTTCACCACAAAGGTGAACACATTGTGTACACAGAGCTAGCCATGGATGGCAGCTGTTCGGTGCGAGCCGCCAGACCCCACCAAGCCGTCGACCTGGTGCCGGGCACTCCGTCAGGCCCAATTGTGGTTGCAATGAAAGTCGCGGGTAAGAAGGGTATTGACTAGGCTTGGGCCATGGCGTTCTATGGCTGCAACATATATGTTACATGGTATATACCTTGGAGCGCTGTTGCAAGTCATCCGTTCAGGCATGCTGTGGATTTGGCGGCGAGGCCCGCGTGCCAATATTTCCTGCCAACGCGCCAACGCTTCGGCGACTGGCTCCTGGAACGCACCTACAAGTCGGTGGTGGTAGAGCGTGAGAATGCGTTTGTGATGGACGCCGCGCGCATCCATGGCTGCACGTTCACGAGCGACGGGTGGACGGGAAGGGATGGAGTGCCCGTCTTGAACTATTGTGTGTACACCAACCAGTTGAACGCGCTGGTTGACCTGCAGCTGTGTGATGTCCCCGAGACAAAGGGGGCAGTTTCGTCAAGGAGGGACTCGAGAAGGGTCTAGAGAAATTCGTGCGGAAATGATGGCGCGTGGTTTCGAGAAGGAGGAGGCGGAGCGCGCCACAATTCAAGTGCTCATTGACGGCGCCAGGCATGGGAAACCGCATGGAAGGAATTTGCTGCTTTGCTTCCTTGGATGTTGGAGAGCTGGTGCACACTCCATGCTATTGGTTTGTTCTTTGGTGACGTATTCCAAGAGGTGGCGTCTTTATGGACACTGCAGACAAAGTCGGCACCCTGGTGAAATAACCCATTAGGTATTGATCCAGATCTTGACCAAGAAAGCCATGAGAAGACCTTGCTCGCATACAACAAGCTGCCGGAGGACAAGTCATGAGTGCGCGCACTGGGACTGCCCGGCCTGACGAGGATAGCAGGCAAATACAGCATGGTGGCTGACGCCTATGCTGCCAGAGAAGTTCTTGAAGCCGTGTTCACCCACCCTGCCGTAGTGCAATGGGCATCTCGCTTGTCCAAGGCTGAGGATAAGGCCAAGCACGCGGAGATGAAGGCATTAGCCTTCAATGCCGATATCTGTATAGACCCCCAGGTGGTGTGCGACATCCTTGCAACCGCGTTCTCCTGCTCAAGTTGGCAAATGGTAGTACGCCTGCTATGGGGAAGATGTGCGCACGCTGTTTGGAGTTGGACATAGAGCTGCTGAATGCCGTGAAGGGCTGCAGGGCCCCAGAGCGTGAGTGGCGTTTCAAGGTGTCCCAGCTCTGGGCCCCAAGTTGGGACCAATTGCACAATTCATCGCAGAGCGCAGGGTCTTGCCTAGACTTGGAGCACGGGGCGGCCGGGCAGCGCACCCAGACGACTCTTATGGCTGACTTCAAAACTGTGTTGGAAGTGTGGATGTCACCAGAGGACACTGCCAAGGCACTGAAAGAATGGCTCACTATCTACAAGAAGCAAGGCTTGTTTGCACAAGAGTGAACAATACTGCTTGCCAAAGGGCTGAGTGGAGCCGACTTCTACATGCCCCACGCAGCAGACCTGCCCTAGCTAGCGCCTGTTGCTGTGAAGATCTTGTCGCAGCCCCTCGCGATTGGCATCTGCCAGCGAGTGTGGAGTAGCTACAGGTGGATCCAAACCAAGCTGCTCAGAAAGCTGCATCCCAAGAAGGGAAGAACATGATGATCTACCTAGTGACACTGGGCTAGTGGCAAAGCTCAAGCGTAGTAGGCAGTATGGGATGTGGCAACCAGATGCGTTGGAGTGGGTAGAGAATGACGTTTTGTTAGACGATATGGTTGCCCTTGCTGAGGGCGCTGTGGACACGGGTTTGCGGGTGCTGGAGATGGCGAAGGACTCATCATTGTATTGTTCTTTCATCGTGTAATCTGGTGTCCTAAAGAGCCGTAAAACAATAAGAATAGCCGCAAACATAGCCCCATTTGCAAATTTATGTTTTTGCACATAAAAACATTAACGTAGAAACGTAATCGTAAATAACAAGCCTACTGACCCACAGGCATGATTGTGACCATTCAGGAGATCACCCGTGCATACCAGTTGCTGCCGCTCCCTTTGACCCCGTGAGACACGTGGCGAGATGCCTGAGCTGGATGCCCTATAATACGCCGTTACTAAGGACTGCCTGCAGCGCATGATCGCTGGAGGGTACTGCTGGGAGCGTGACATGAGCCTGAGGACTATGCAAACCGAGATAAGCGTCTGTTTGTGGGAGCCTTAAGGCTGGGGATTGCTGCATTAAATCAAAGAACTGGCCACGTGGGAGCTTGAACGGCACAGGCACGTGACTGATGGGCATACCATAGAGATTTGGGGAATCTGGGAATTTGAGGGGCACGTGTGGTACTGGTACAGCCGGATGGAACTCTCTGGTAGCTTGCGGGGTATTTAAGCTAGGAACTTGCACACTTTTGTAACCATGGGCCAACCATTCTTTTCTGTTGCGCAGACTATGTGTGTCTCTGTTCCCCTATACGCGCTCCGATCATCTGTGGTAGTCTAGGACGCTGCCTATCACGGCTGGTTTTGGCGTGCGACCCGCTGCTTAAATTGTCCGTGAGGCGATCAGTTGAGCGAAGTCGTGAGCCGAAGGTCGGGAAGATTCGGCCACCTTCGATCCGACGCACCGCTAGGACGGGGGAGCATGCCACATATGCTTCACGTCCGGTGCGGGCTCCCACTCCAATCCCGCGGTTCCCCGCGACCTGCGTGCCCAACACCGCCCCCCCCCCCTCTTGCGCCCACCCTCGCTGCCCACCCACCAAGAATCATCGACAGCATGCCGCCGCCAGCGTCAACGCGCCGCCGCGCCGCCGCCCTCCTGGCGGCCCTCCTGCTGGCCACACTCGAGGCCGCGCACTCCAAAGGTGCATTCCCATCCGACAGGGGCGGTGGGTGGGGTAAGATTTTTACAAAGAGAAACAGAAAAGAAACAGGTCACACACAGGGCACCACCTCCTGAGCATGTGCATATGAGACTCTCTGCCTTGCTGTGAGAGGACGATGTAGAGTTCCCTGGGGGAAGGGGGGGAGGGATTAGGATTTGTTACAAAGACAAAGAGAAACAGGTTATGCGTAGGGCCACCCCTTGCTAAGCAAGTGCATGGGAGGCTCTGGGCCGATTGTGTTGACGGTAATTGTCAAGATGAGGGACTGCAAGCCCGGCCCAAGACCTTGGCCAATGGAGGGGTGCCTGGCCGCGCCGGATGGCCCTCCCAAGCGGCACTATTCACGTTTCACTGCTGGCACGACCTTCCAGCGCTGGCTGCGTGCATCGCTGCGAGGCCCAGGCATCGCCGTGCCCTCGCGATGAGGGCGGGGGGGGGGGGAACAAAGGCTGAGGCTGTGCGCGCCTGGCGCGCATGCTGATCATTTAACGTTTGGCCCGTTGGCGTGCTGGCTCGTTGACACGCCAATTGACTTGCATTCGCCGCGGCGGCATTCCAGCGGACGTGTGTGTCGGAGGGCCTCCTGCCGCTGGCCCAGCCGGCGCCGAACCGTTGCGTTGTGTCCCTGTGCGCCGATTCAAGGGACCCTGGGGCACCCTGGCGGCTGGCCAAGGGCGGGTTGTTGCGGAATTGATGGAATGTAATGGAGTGAATGTGTTTATATCGGGATTAGGGCCGTTGGGAGGGAACTTTGGACGGCCAACGGGAGTGTCCGTTGTGGGCACACTTGGGTTCGGTGTGAATGGCGCTGCCGCTACGCAAACTGGGTATGACTGGCTCAATGAGAAAGTGTTTGGCACAACTCTTAAAGTTGTGGCTAGCTTATGGGCAGCGACCCTTGTTTCAGGGCGCGGTTGGTGATAAAGTCCAGGAAACCGAACTGAGCACAGTTTTGCACGGCTGGGAACGCAGTTTCGAGACGATCTGTGCAAACGGGGAACTTGGGACTAAAGGTTGGCGAAACTAGTGTGTGGCTATCTCGTTTTTCGCTCCCGCCCACCTCATCCCAGGTTATTGGCTTGAATTTTAATGTAAGGAGAGACAATTGGCAAACTGGTGTGACGGCACTCGATGGTGTTAAAAGTGCAGAGATTCTGCGTATGTGTTCTGCAGTTTTAGAGTAGATGGTCAGGCGCCCCGAGTGTGCCCTCCTTACCCGAGTTAACACAAAGAAGGAAATCTATAAACGGGTGGGCAAGGCCCCCCGAGATTTAAGGGCAGAATATATCGAATCGTGAATTGCGTGACTCACATTCTTTGGGGGCCGCAGACGCGTTGGGTTATGCGGCGTTACGCGGAGACTACAGGGGGAGGCGCCTGCATCAGGAGGGGGACATGGATGGCGCCCCGGCACCTTCAGAGAGGCCCACGGCAGTTGCCACCATGGCGGTAGGAGAAACGTACTTGGCCATTTTTTATTTGAATGTTTGCTGCTTGGCAAATAGAAAAATATGTTTGCTGTTTAAAAATCTATTCGAAATAGATTTTTAAAATGTTTTCTTTCCATGGTAACTCAAAGAAAGAGAAAACAAGGTACCGGGCCTACAGTAGTTGAGTACCTCAAGAACAGCGATGATGAAATGTTCAACCTGCTTAACCACGGCTGACAGCCAACCATATTTTAATATTCTAGAACAATGTATCTGTTACAAACTTTCACCATGAGACACCCTTTCAGGATAATGGTACAATCATGTGCTGTAAATTACTGAACCATGCACTGCTTTTCCCGAATCAGGGTTCTAACCTTTGAACATACTTTAAAGCTACTTTAAAACTAGTACCACTGGTGCTACTAGTAGTTTACAGCTTTTATGTTTTCTACTGCTAGTGCTACTTTCTTTCTACTTCAATACTAGTCAAATTTACGAGTTGCATTTGCTCCATCCAAACATAGATTGCTGTGCTGTGAAATGGAAAATGTTGTTTCACCAAAGTGTGTGCGTTCCGGTTTTGCAGGGCGGGAAAAGAGCAATCTGTGGCAGATTTCCGTACGTGGTGTCCCTGCGCGATAGGACGGATGTGCACCTCTGCGAAGGCATCCTGGTGGACGAGAAATTTGTGTTGACCGCTGCGCACTGTGTGGACCCCAATGACCCCATGTCGCTGGGCCCCACGCCCATCATAGTCATCGGGGCGTGTGAACTGAGGGACAAGAACAACGAAAATGGGAAAGTGGAGGTAGTTAACATAGGACATATGAGTTTCTTTGGTCTTTTGCAGAAACATACAGTATATTTTTGTATCTAATGATATTTAATATATTTATGTGTGTTTAAATCAACGGAAGCGGCCAAGTGATGCTGATTCGCATGGCAGATGCGAATATGTCGCTTTTGTGAAGATGTTTACTTGAAGCATTGGATATGAGGTTCGATCCAAAAACGGGGAAATGTGGGTAATACACACACCTCCGAAATTTGGTAGGAGTTGATGCAGTGTTGATGGGTGGTGATGCAGGGGGTTAATTGAAACAATGTCCATCAGCATTTTGTGAAGTGCACTTGAAACTATGGCTCTGTGGCGTCGGTGTTTATCAACCTAACAACAAGGCATCTTGATGCAACATTCCCCAGCAAGCTGTCTTGCGGCAATGCTGCATAAGCAATCCCGTTTGTCAACCCTGAGATACATTCGGAGGCTTTGTGCAACACTGATGGGCACTTGAATGAATGGCAACTTCAGAGCCCATGTTTGCAGAGCTGCGTTGATGCAAGGGCCTATCAATGTTGCATCAATGCCTACTAAATCCCAGATGCGCATCTGGGAAACGGAAAAAGTCGCATTACCTGCATGCAAGTAATGTGGCTCTTTTCCGTTTGTGTGAAGATGGTAGATATGAGTCGTCTAAGCGCTGAGAACGGGGAAGTGGTGGTAATTCACAGAAGTAACATATTTCACTATTTATTGTATGTTACTTACTTTTTTATATTTTTGGTTTCCATGAAGATATATTAGCGATCTGATGATCATGCAGGTCAGACTTGGTTTTTCCGTTAACGTTTATGTTTTTGCGTGTAAAAACGTAAATTTGCAAAAGGGGCTACTTTCATGGATGTATTTAAGTTTTTACCGCCTGTTGTGGCACCCATATTGGACGATGAGAATCAGGTGCAATGATCAGTCATCCCAAACATCCTCAAGCACCCACGACATAGCGTCAAAATCACCCTTAGCAAGGATGACGGTGGCGTGGCACAAGTTCGCTTTCTGTCCATTCCAAGGCAGCTGGGTGCCACTTCTCGGACCCCTAAGTCTGTATGTACTGTCCTTATGTACGCGAGACTGTACTTACGTTGTGTGTTTACGTATTTTTATTCATTTTAATGCGTGAAAACGTAAAAACTGATTTTACACGTAAAAACTATTTTACACGTAAAAAGTAAATACGATCAGGTTTTGCGGCGTAAAAACCAAGGATGACACAGGGCCACTGTAGGGCCTCAAGTGGTACTTGAACCAATGGGAACTAACTTTTGATTGCTTGGCTCAAAAAGGAAGCAAAATAAACGCCATGCTCAATGAATGGGTAATGCATCGCCACATGTAGGAGCATCTGATCTGTCACACACCTCTTAATATGGCAACAGCTCATCTGGTTTTACTATGAACAAATTGGCACTTCCGAAGTTGACAAAAGCTGCAATAATAACGGTACAATGAGTGGAAAAGCTTAAAGTTTTGTTTTTAAGAAGTGCTGCAGCACAATCTTTGCAGATTTTCATTGCAAAAAAGACGTTCATCCACGAAGGTTGGACAGGCAAGGTTGAAGATGGCAATGATGTTGCGCTACTGGAGCTGAATAAGAAGTCCAAGCATGCACCCGTCCAACTCCCCACCAGCAATGACGCTCTCCAGGTGGGACAAGTGGGTTGCATCTAGCCCTATTGTACTAGCCTACTCTTTGTTTGGTTAACCTAAAGAGCCCATGCGTTACCAAGCCCTACCTGGCCCTACCAGCCTCACAACCTTTATGCTGAAATCGCAATCTCCAGTACCTATTGCATCCTGGGCCCCGCCATATAATGGAGCAAACACTTGCAGCCGAAAGTGAAAGAAGACTGACAGTTGATAGAGTACGCTTAGACTATAGTGAAAGGGAATGAAGCAAGTTCACCGGAGATCGATGCTGAATTATCACATTGTATTACTGAGAGAAGTGTGGGACTACGCTTTCGAACACAGTGGGAGCACCAGAAGCTACATGTGGATATGAAAACTGCTGCGCTCCTCAAAGCAGCAGGCCTCTTGTCGCCTCATAATGGGAGCGTATCGTAATGGCAATAAAATGGCAAGTCAGTCATTCACTGTACAATTCGTAACACATAGTGGTAACTTCATGGCTGAAAAGAGTGTCACGTTGTGCACATTGCAGATGCTCATATTCATGACATCATATGATTATGTCCAAGGTCGGTTCGTGGTGATAGTTTTAATTTTGCGTTGCCCATTCCTTCTACTTTATAACAATTCTGCCCAGAAGGTCCTTTATGATCAATTTTCACACTCCAGTGCTTCAGGGATGGGATATGGGATGTACATCTCCAAGAAAAATACATCTTTTAGTTCTTGTATGCCTGTCTTTTATTATCTTGCCACAAATCGCCAGATGACACAACCTGCTCCAAATCTGACCATGTCATATGGTCAGATGTGGTACCGCATTCACACGGTTAATACACACATTACTGTGTATGGGACACAGTTTCAACTATGCTTGGTTTTACGTTGACGTTCTTACGTGTAATAGTGTAATTTGTGAAGAGGGCGATTTTGTGGCTGTTTTTTACGTTTTTGCGGCTCGTTGGGACACCCAGGTTACACGATGGAAGCCGTGTACAATGGTCAACCGTCCGCCATCTCTAGCACCCACAACATAGTGTCAACCTTGGCAGGGGCAACGATGGCATGGAACAAAAATCTGTTTTCTACAAATTCTAGCACATATGACTGCCGCTCACCGGATTCCCAAGTCTGAATTTACTGTCCTAATGTACACAGACTGTAACTTATTTTGTTCTTTATGGAGCATTTACGCATTTTTATGCATTTCATGGGTGCCACCTAAAAGAATATTTATGCATGGAAACGCAAACACGATTTGTGCTTATGGCGTAGTACCAAGCCTGGTTGCAACTGTGTGCCCTTGGGAACCGTGTTGTACACGTTCAGTACACGACAATGTGTGTATTATGTGGGAATGCGGGACCACATTTCACCATATGATACAGTCAATCTTGAGCAGACCCTGTCATTTGACCTGTTTCTTACTACTGTATTGTGGTGCCATTCTTCTGGTAGATGCACTAAAGCAAAGTCGTTGCAGGTAGGGCAGACTTTGCTGGCTTTGGGCTGGGGGCTCCAAGAGGACGGGACCAGCAGCGGTGATTTGCGGCAGACAATGGACATCACCATCATTGGGAACAACATTTGTGGTGGGAAGGACATTTGGGGAGACTTGATTCAGGACTCGATGATTTGTGCGGCTGGAGAGTTTAGAGGGGGAGTTTGTGGAGGTAAGATATTCTTTGGAGGAGTCAGTAGCGCAAGCGGCAGTGTGACGCTCTCCCTCACACAATGTTCAGGATATGGGTGCTCATGAATTGTCAGTTCCTGATTCTCTTCCAAAATGGACGAACTATGCTTTCTCCATCCCATATTGAAAGTCCTATATTTGGAAGACAAAATTCGTTACAGGGACGCCTCAAAAGTGCGAAGCAAGGTCAGATCAAAATGATTGGGTTCCAAAACGCTTAACTACCAATTTTGGAGACAAAATGTCAATCCCACCCGTTGAAGGGCACCCTCAAAATTGGGATTCGCAAAAATTGTGAGCTGATTCCATTTCCGCTGGAGATTCGCACAGTTCTGGGTCGCTCACGTCCCGAGCAACCAAGAGAATGGCTTGACCATTGCTGTGGTGAAGGGCGACGCCCCTCACATGGAATAGCACTGGTCAACCACGCTCAATGGTGTCTGGATCGTCATGGCAGAAGGCCATCGTTGCATTGTCAAACATTCCAGAAATCGCTGCGATCTTGGATCCAAGACGCAATGGTCTGCCATATGCGGAATGGCCAAGATTCAGGACGTTTGCTCTGAGTATTGTACCACTCCAAGGTATTTTGGCGGCTTTGCAGGGACATCTTGGTTCGATTGATCCTTGACTCAAGGCCTTTTATTGCAACTTCGACCGCGATCGATCGTGGTCCAAGTTGCAATAGAAGGCCTTGAGTCAAGGATCAGGCCTTGATTCATGGATATAATGAATTGACACTAGTAGCCACCTCTTTTGTGCGGTCCACAATCCATCACCATCTAGCTAGACTGCGCTCATGAAAGAGATATGGCATTAGACATCTAACCAATCTGTTTGGGTCCAGCCATTTGAAATTCCACAGCAAAGCCCATTTCGCCAATCTCGTTTTGACAACAATTCCCACAATCATGCTATGCTGAATGCAGTGATGGGCTTCACCTTCTCTGCCGCCTTGTCAAGGGGATTCGGAGCCACCCTCTGTGGTCTTGATGGCACCAACAGAGGACGAAAAGTCTTGGCCCCGATTTTCTATCTGAACGACATGGATAGTTTTGTATGGGCTGCTCCGTTTGGTCGTCGCAAAAGCGTGCTTCTCACAACAACGAACACAATTGCTTTTGCATAATCGTTGAAGAACGGGTGGTTTTCTGGCCAGAGGCCTCTTACTATAAAGCACTGCCAAATCTTCAATACTTAACGTATTGACTTGAAATTTTGAAACTGCACTTCGAAACGTAGGCCCAGCTTCAGACAAAATTTCATTGAAAAAAGAAGATCTTTTTGGAGAAATGGTGCGCCAAAGTCATAAAGGACATTTTATATGGGAAGTATGGAGTAACAGTAATGTGGAATGACAAATAGGCAATTTGGCAATTTGCAAGGTCACAATGCTCAAAAGTGGAAATTGAACTATGTTGCAAATTGCCAAATTTTCTTTTCTCAGTTAGCATTACATGTCACGATCACTAAGTACAGTGACATCATTGACTGCTGCAGGCGACAATGGTGGACCTCTGCTACTCCCGTTTGCTCCCAATGGAAACACCAGTGCTGGAAATCCTGCCTTGGATGTTGTTGTGGGGATCACGTCGTTTGGAGACAATGAAAGTTGTGGCAATGCAACGCGGCCATCTATTTTCACGAGGGTCAGCAGCTACGTTGATTGGATACGCGAAAAGGTGAAGGTGAAAATTTTTCACATTCATTCCCTTAATTTCTATGCTTGCATGCATAACAGTGAATTTGCATTTAGTTGTATAATTTCACGGTCTGTACTTTTACTGGATGGTTCAGTTGCACATGAGCTGCTAGTAAAAGCCTGTCCCTGGTGCTGTTGATCTCGTCATCCTGTTTGCTAATTGTTAGTCACATTTGCAAATTAATGAATTGCTTACTTATTTTATTTAGAATGGTTCTCTACTTGGAAATTGTTTTCTTGGTGCCTCATTTGCTAGTGTACACTAGCAAACTGCAGTACATGTACTGCAATGCATTGTAGCTCAGCATTACACCGGCCCTGGACCAGACCAATATTGAATGGGAAGACCACACCTGCTCAGCTGCCAGTTTCTGTGTTCCTGTGGGACCGGAGCACAAAAGCCACAACTTCTAGCTTAAGTATCTTGAGCCCTATCTTTGGATGGTACCCAGAGATGCCGCTTGGCAATCAATATGCACATGGGTGCACAGTGGATCTGGGGTGTGTCAGGCGGGCTTGTTCCTTGGCTGGTTGGTGTGCATAATGGCACTACATGGTGTGGATGTGTAGTCACCAGATCAGTCAAGCATCCTATCTCTCACAGCTGCCAATTGCCATTCTCCCAGCTTGGGTTCAGAGCTGGCCAAGTTGACTAGTACAGGCACCCCAACCCATCTGAAGTCATCCAGGCAATGTTGCATCATCAAAGGACTATGGCTGGGTGAGGCCCGTGGCGACACCCACAAGTGATAATTGAAGCAGCCAAGTGGTCCCCGCAAAGCCCCAATCCCACCCAACAGGCCACACCATGCCCCACCCACTAACACACCGAGCCCTGTCCCCCTGCAGCCTCCTGAGAAAACCCCCCTTCCCCCTCTTTGCCCGAAGCACCCCACCGCCCATGGCTTCCCCAACCCCTCCTGTAGCAAACAGCTCGGCATTCGCCCTCATTGCCATCTCCCTCCTTGCCGCGGGGGCATCAACGGCAAGCAGCCAAGCGGCTGCGCCCGGTCCCAGCGGCCAGCCCGATCCATTGGAACTCGACACATCGGAAATCGAGCTGTTCGCCCCGTGCTTTGGCAGATGCGGCTTCAACTTGAACGGCAGCCTGCCCTAATACGACATCGCCAGCACCAGCGGCGCCCAGTGGTGCGTGGCCTGTACGGGGGACGCTCGCTCCAGCTCATGGGTGCTGGACGACCGTACGTTGCTGCGCTTTCTGAAAGAAGACTCCACTCTTGAGCTCATCCCAGATTCTGACTTCTTCTCTGGACGGCTGGCATCTTCCCGCCAGCCCTGTCCGGAGGGTGGCGCCTACTGCTTTAACACTGTTCAGTGTGCCGAGCAGGTACAACCGCGCCAACTTCCACCTCCGGAGATGGTTCCACCAGCACTGCCAGCTGCACCCGTCGATGAAGAAAAGGTGGTGGTGCGCCCATGCAACAGCAGCAGCGGCGTGGCCTTCCAAGGGCCCACCATAGGCGGTGGCGTGCGAAGCCAGAGCGAGGAGAGTGCTCAAGACTGCTGCGACGCGTGCCAGCGGCACGACGGAGGATGCTTCCTGTGGACATGGCGGGAGAGGGACGGGGCCTGCTTCTTGAGGAACATGTGGGGGGGCAGTGAGCAGCTGGAGGGGTTCGTGAGCGGGCAGTTGTTCTGAGGGCCCCAGCGGGTGGCTGTTCTGTGGGCTGCCGCCCGGCGCAACATGGCAAACGTGTGACGCGACTTAACGCTGCTGACGCAGTATCGTGCCGTGGGCCGCTGCCGGCTGCACGATGAGGTGTGGGTACCGGTGGTGCGACGTGGCGTCCACACAGGGGTGCACGTACCGCTAGGCGGTCACATGGGGGTGCGGAATCGATGTAACGACAACGGAATGACCTATGATGCTGGTCCTGGGTGCACGCGGCCACCCGCACTTGGGCGGAGAAAACCAAAGTTCCCGATGGGTGATATGGTTGCATGTGTGAGTTCCGTTGCTCACACTTGTCAACAGCCCATGACTATCCAGGGGCCTTGCATCTGGGGAAGCGGTGACGGGCAAGGAGTGATTGTGTCCTGTGACAGCATGGCCCCCGTTCGTGACGGATGATCATCCTTCACCTGTGCACTAGATGGCTTTGCCAGCTCGGTGATTGGGGCCGCGTGTACGCGCTCCGTACATCGCTCCCACCAACCACTACAACATTCCCCAACACTACTCCTTTCCAAACACTCCGCTGTGACCATGCATGTGTGGGGCGCACATGTACATGCACATCCGTTTGCATGTGTCCGTGTGCCGCACACAGCAGCAAATGTGCGCCACCAACGCTGACATCAGCCTGCCGCGCACGCAAATGGTGCGCCGCTGACCACCTGACGGTGTAACTTCAGACATCCCTGTGACCTCCACCCTGTTTGGGACAGGGACGAAGCCGCAAAGGCCTCCACAACCCAAAACCCGCCCAACAGGCCACACCATCCCCCCTCCCACCCACACACTGAGCGCCCTCGCCGCGCGGCCTCCCGAGGTCCCCCGCCGCCCTCTCAGCACGAAGGCACCCCACCGCCCATGGCTCCCCCCACCGTCGCGATCAGCACGGCATTCGCCCTCATTGCCATATCCCTCCTTGCCACGACGGCATCAACGGCAAGCGGCCAGGCGGCCGCGCCCGGCCCCGGCGTCCAGCCCGATCCATCGAAACTCGAAGCACCGGAACTCGAGCCCCCGTTTGCCCCATGCATGGGCAGATGCGGCTTCAAGTACGACGGCGCCCCGCCCTACGATGCGATCGCCGACGCCGGCACCGGCCAGTGCTGCCTGGCCTGCACGGCGGACCCCCGCTGCGGCTCATGGGTGTGGGACGGCCGCACGTCGACGTGCTTCCTAAAAGAAGATGTCAACCCTGAGGCCTTCCCGGTTCCTGACTCAAACTTCTTCTCCGGAGGCCCGGGATTGCGTGACCGCGACTGTCCGGAGGGGGATGTCCCGTGCTTCTTCCTGGATTGCTCCAAGGCGCCGGTCAGGGCTCGGGAGGGCTCAGCTGCGACGGCTGAGCAACTCCGCGCTGCTCTGAGGACGCCCTGCGGTGGTCGCCCTGCGGGCGTTACAAACGTGTGACGCAGTGCAGTGTGACGCCATGTGAGGCGTGTGGCGGGGCGTTTCGTTGTTGCCAAGGTGTTGCCGTACTAAATCGTATAATAAATAGTGCAACCAAGGCCCGGGAGTCTCGAAGGCGAAATCAAGCTGCGCAGTGTGGCGTCGGTGCCAGATGGGGTCCCTCGGAGGCAAGCGGGCATATGAATGTGCTGTGGGACCCAGATGGCTGCTTTCCTTCTGTTTGCCTTTGACAAGACCAGACGGTGCCGCTGTGCTTTGTGGGGGTCGGCAGTCATGTATGCATCCAAGAACAAGACATAGAAATGATTTTGGGATCTGGGGAGCTGTGACGCGATGTCTGTGCGTCAGCTCCCGTCCTTTGTTTGATTGCCAAGGTGGCGCATCACAGGTCTTGTTTGGGGGTGATTCTTGTCCCAACAGAGTGTAACATTGGTTGCCGGTTGTCGTGCGTCCTGGACAGTCCCCCCACCAGCTGGGAAGTGACGCCCCGACTTCGTTCATGCTATAATGCTTTGTTGGCATTCACTTTGGAGACGCAGACGTTTGATTGGCGCCCACGTTCAGGTTTTCAGCTTTCAACAACAGGTTGCGGGTTACGTGGCCCCTACGTGCCATTTTGAAGCCCCATTAACCCAAGATTAGTTAAGTTGCCAAACGTTCAACAGATTTAACTTATCAATCAAGCATCAGCAAGAGGACAGAAACTCCTTGAAAATGGCAAGTATTAAGCCCGCTTCAGGCGTCCCGAAAATGGGCTCCTCAATGTGCTGCCAATGCTATTACTGTCGTCAAATTCAAGGCGACATTTTCTGTCCCGTGCATTGCTAAAATTGATTAATTCTCACAAGCATCCAATCAGGGCAGCCTTATCCAAGCAGTGGAGCTCTTGCCAGAAATGCGAAACTTCAAAAACGGCCGCTGAGACCCAACAAAGGGCAAAGAGCTCCATCAGAACCAAAGGCCACCCAAAGCCAAACAAGCAACAATACTTTACAGTACAGAAAAATGGCCTTTCTTCAACAAAACGTGCTCATACTGGACATGCACAGTACTACATACTTATGCAGGTACTGCAGCAACAGAACCAGTTGCTCAGGAGGCAGTGCTTCAGCAACATTAACACTGGCGCCCTTTCCACATGTTTTCTCGTCTCTCTTCCCCATCCTCAAAAAAATAGTATCTTGGAATTTCCCAGTGCTTCAGCTGCCTGAACAGCTGCCCAGATGCCCAGTATTTAAATGGTGCGTCCTTCCAGCCTCCTGCTAGCTAGCACTCTGGCCCACCGGCTGGCGGCTATAGTTCTTGAACAGATAATCCACTATCTGGTCTGACTCCGCCATCTTGACGCCTTTGTTGGGATCCACCAGGTAGGGCACGGTCGTCTTTCCCGACTCCTCCTCCAGCTTGTTCCTGTTCTTGCTGCCCTTGCCAGCGCTGATCAGCCGATAAGGCAGCTCCAACTCGCACAGGGCCTCTCTCACCTGTACATGGACAACGGTTAGCATGCTTTGCGCATGTTGCCAATATCACATTGCAATTGGAGAGCATTGGAGAGCAATTTCTGTTCTAGGGCCTCCCTCACCTGTACATGGACAATGGTTAGCATGCTTTGCGCATGTTGCCAACATCACACTGCAATTGGAGAGCATTGGAGAGCAATTTCTGTTCTAGGGCCTCCCTCACCTGTACATGGACAATGGTTAGCATGCTTTGCGCATGTTGCCAACATCACACTGTAATTGGAGAGCATTGAAGAGCAATTTCTGTTCTAGGGCCTCCCTCACCTGTACATGGACAACGGTTAGCATGCTTTGCGCATGGTGCCAATATCACACTGTAATTGGAGAGCATTGAAGAGCAATTCCTGTTCTAGGGCCTCCCTCACTGGAATGCAATGGACTGCATTCAGCAATGCTTGGAATGGTCGCCACCATCCACTGACGCAAGCGACTAAGCGACTAAGCAACGAAGCTATGGCTCAGTAGTTTAGTAGTTAACTAGTAGTTGTCCAGCAATAGATCAGTAGCCGCACAGCCTAGTAGCTCAGTAGTTTAGTTTCATTTGGTGTAGTACAGTTCAGTAGCGCAGTAGCACAATACTATGGTACAGCAAGTACTGTACTGAACCACTGCACAAGGCGCAACTCAAAAACATGAATCCAAACGGCGCCAAAATGCCAGAAACCCACCAGGCGGGCAAACTGGTTGTTCTCATAGTTGTACAGCTCCAGCAGCTTCTCAGGCGCTTCCCTCTCCGCGTTCTCATACCGCACCAACCCCCGGCCAATCCTGAGCAGCGTTGGCATCCATCCCGTCCTCAAAGTCGAATTGACCAGACCCTCAGGGACTTGAGCCCCTGCGCCATAGGTATCATACAAGTACTGCACGATCTCGGCGCTCTCGTACATTTCCTTGCCCGTGTTGGGGTCGATGAGGTAGGGGAACATGGACTTGCCACCCCTGCTGAGCACCTCGGCACGGTTGCGAATGGCATCCTAAGGGCAGGGCATGGGGCATGCTTCAGGGAAGGGCATGGATGGCAGTAGCCCTTCTAAATTGCCTTTGACAAGACAAGTGGCGCACGTTGTTGTCGGGGCCCTTGCACATTTGTTGTCTTTATGCCCCCCAACTGTTCTGGGTGAGGATGACAGTCCAATGGGGAGAAGTAGGTGGCTACATTTGGGATGGGCAGTTTGCAATTGCAGGCAGGCAAGCTTCATTCAGAAAATGAATGACACTGCCACTCTTGTTCATATCTGTACCCACGAGCACACATCCAACATGGCAGAATGTGTGTAGCTCATGCACCACCGAATGATCTGGTACAAACAATTTTAATGCGATACATCTTCAATTTAGGTCTGATTTCTCTTCTAAATTCATTTTAGTCTCATTGGCTACATACATGTAAATGACAAAGCACTGACCACCCCTTCCTTTAAATTGCAGCACAGAGACTGCGATCTCCAGGAACACAATCGGTGGCCCAACGACAATCCACCCATCTTTGGACACAGGTGCACATCAACTGTGAGGTCAAGGTCAGCCGCTTCCTTGACATTGCAGCATAGAGATTGCGATCTTTAGCAACACAATCGGTGGCCCAGCAACAATCCACGCACCTTGGGACAAGGATACACATCAACTGTGAGGTCAAGGTCCGTCACGGCCTCCCTCACCCTCCTGCAGAATGGGCACGCCTCGAATTCATACAGCTGCAGTGGCTGCGCTGGGTCAGATGCTCTGTTGCGGCTTGCATCCCCAGCGGACGTGCCATAGGGCATGCGGGTGATCGACGCTAGGCCAGATGTGGTCACCTATGCAGTTTCAAAACACGCTACTCACTCAAAACTACACACAAGACATCCTTTGCAACAAACCCACAAACCTTTAACACATGGGCTATAGGCTACTGATCCAAAACTTGAGGGCCTTGTTTAGGGACTGATCGCATTGCAACACTCTGTTGTAATGACCGAACGTGCGGCACACGCGCAGTGAACTCACTGGGAAGAATATCTGTAAGAAGACGATTGACTTTGAAGTTGGTTCCTTAATGGCATGTGTGTGCGATCAGTGCAACAGGGGGTAGAAGCACAGACTGAAGTTGATGGCATGGCCATGCTTTTGCAGCTCCCAGATGAATCCCCTCCCTGTCGATTCCTAGACCATTTTGAGAAATCTTGCCAAGCAAAAAATACATTAGACAGAAGAAATTGGGATGGAACACACCAACCCCACTGTCACATGGTAGTTCCAAGGGCTTTAGTTTGTCATTCTGCAGAACATGCCCATAAAGCAGAATTTCGAATGCCAAGCAGATTGTCTTGGGTCATGCGGCCCTTGGACTTGCCACCTCATGGAGCTCGATGCGAGTTGCCAAAAAGCAGGCCACTGCACAGCTTGTTACGTAAGCTGCTGGCAAAAGATGCAAATTTGAGCTCCATCACGTTGTTGCTTGCGGAATGTAAGGAACAATTCTGTTGAGAGCATGGACAGGAGTGCTCCAAACAGGAGCCCCAAGACTAACATGCAAATGAAGAATTTCTATGCTTGGATGCCTCGAGTGCTGGTGGAAAGTGCAATTTTCCTGGATAGACTGGGGGGAATGCCTGGATTTTAATGCCAAACAACTGTTCGAATTGGGAAAACCACTGTGCAAAGCGAATGAACAAAGCTACAAATAACTTTTCTGTGCGTATCTGTCTATATAATACATTGGCCTTTTTGACAAATGTGGCACCTGCTTCTCTTTCTGAAGCAGATTGGACAATAGCCCATGCTGCATGAAGAACGGGAGGACCAATCTCACTGACACAACATCATTTTTCTTCATGAGCTCTTTCCCTGCGTAGGGCATGTCTCTCTATGCTGTGACATGCCTTGCAGCCCAAGGCAGAGTTTTGTGGCGTTCTTCTCATTGTCCAGTGGCTCTGCAAACATCTGCTTCTGCACACCAGTGCAGGCTTTGCCCAAGGCATTGCTTGGATGCTGGGGATTCTGGCGCCAGCAAAGGGATTGGTGCTGCTTGCGGACAGGTTTGTTCTTGGATGGCTTCTTGCCAGTCATCGCCTACACGGCGCAAGGGCACCGCTTTGCCTCGTCAGAGGCAACCTTGAAGCATACCACCCCCCGAATGGGACCCCACCGAGATGGAGGGAGACAGATTTCGTCCGGCAGCAGAATTTGCGAATTATGGTGTGCGGCAAGTATGCACAGATGGGATTCGGAAGGCACCTGATTAAAGGCGGCGGCCACACTGGCACCACTGGAGTCCAATTCCATTCGGTTGGGGTGGCCCGACCCCGCGTCGCGTCCCCCACGCCGCTCCACCGATCTTTAACAATGGACACACCTCAACGAAACTGATTGTTCTCCCGTTCGTGACCACATTGTTTTGTCTCGGGGCTCCCGCTAAGTCTCCTCAAAGGTGGAGGAGAATTGGGATACTTTCTCGTCAAACCTGTCCTGTAACAACTTTTCCCA
The DNA here is from genome assembly GCA_905146915.1 of Ostreobium quekettii. Taxonomy (NCBI): domain Eukaryota; kingdom Viridiplantae; phylum Chlorophyta; class Ulvophyceae; order Bryopsidales; family Ostreobiaceae; genus Ostreobium; species Ostreobium quekettii. The sequence continues at coordinate 239,642 of CAJHUC010003134.1, read as the reverse complement.
CACCTCGCCACTCTGCGTCGCGGTCCCAATTCCCCCACGCCGTGCAACCTCCCCCCCCGCCACCCAACACATCGCATGCTCCCTTCCAGCGCAACAATATCGCCCCTTGAAAGCACGTGTCTTCCATTCCGCAGAAAGGAAGAAAAGCAGAAAACCAGAGTGACCAAGAGATCGCGACATTCGCCAGAATTGCGCGCCATTCACCTCGAGCCACCTGGGCCGCGCCTCCGCCGGGTCCCCACCCGAGAACATCTTCAAGAAGGGGCAGAGCACCTGCAGCCAGCTCTGGCCCCCTCCCCCCGAATTCGACTCAGCCGCCCGGACCACGTGACCGGACCGCCGCGCGGATCGCGCCGACTGTTGGCCGTGCAGATTTTTGCGGGATGGCGCCATGGCTCCGCAGGGTGGGGCCTGGCGGGAGGAGGGGATTCGTCGAGCGGCCGGGAGGCCAGACAACGCGCCCGGGGCGGCCGCCATCGGAGGGCCGCCGCTGAGAGTCAACACCGGCCAACGGTGTGGTCAAACTTCAGACCCGGGCGACGTGGGGGCTTTTATGCCGGGTGACCCACGAGGTTGGGCTGTTCCCCACAGGTGGCGATTTGCATATATATTTTTCCCTTTTAGGTTCCGTTTTCCGAAAATGTGGCGTTTAAAATGTGGCGTTTAAAATGTGGCGTTTGAAATATGGCGTTTCAAATGTGGCGTTTAAATTGTGGCGTTTAAAAAGCGGCGTTTAAAATATGCGTTTCGAATGTGGCGCTTGTATGTTTTGTGCTGCTGGGTGCAGGTTTTGGAAAATGAGCCGGACGGCCACAACATTGAATACTGCTTCAACTGCATACAGAACTACCCCAGCACTACAAGGCGGTGGCTTCCATTGGACTCCATCAAGATTTCTTCCCCTTGGACTTTGTCGTTCAATTCCGCGACCATCCTTTCTTGCCGAGCGCTTGGGGACCGCGAGACAGCTGCCTCGCTAATGCTATGTACCGACATTGCGCCTTCCCTAAGTGCCCAAAAAAGGGCAGCAGCTCTGTGCTTACCCCGCACTAGAGCGCACTACCTGTGGGCCAGACGCACCCTCCTTCCCCTCCACGCCCTGGGTCGCCCCAGCCCCGGCACCGCATCCCGGGGCTGGCCACTTGCTGCGAAATGGCCTCGCGCGAAAAGCGCACCGATCGAATCGCCTCTGCGTCGCCAGTGCCTCCCTCGCCCTCCTCAAAAGAAGCCCTCATAGAAGCCATGCCTCAGATGGAGTTCATGTCCGACGGCGCCATGAAGCGCCTGTTCCGCGTCGTATACTCCTCCGTGCTCATCGGCGCCGGCCTCCTCGCCGCCCTCGTCGCCATGAACCTGTCCGAGTCCTTCGATGTCGCCGATCGGACCCTGCCCGTCGCCATCCTGGGATCGGTCGTTGGGGCAATGGACACGGCGGTGCTGACGGTCTGCGTGGCCGCGTCCCTGGTCCGGCTGAGGGCGGTGGGCGCGGCGGGCCTGGTGTGGTCGCTCAGGCGCTGGCGCTGGATGTCGATCTTCTTGATGCAGCTGGGCTGCGTTTGGGTGGGCAGCGTGTTCTTTTTCGTGCCCAACCTGCGCGTGGCCACGCGCAGGTGTTGGTTTTTTGATCCCATGCTCAAGTACTCTTGGATGGTGCGGTGGACGGCGTGGAACACGTACTTGGCGCTGGCGCTTGTCCACGCCAGGTCGTTCACTTTCTCGGGGGCTGTGGCGGGGGTGCCCGCGGGCGGGCTGTGCAAGGATTGTGTGGTGGGGGTTCGCAGCTTCATGGCGACGCTTTGCGGAGCCTATGTGGCGGAATCCCCTTCTTTAAAATTGGCTTCGAAAGACATTGCGGGACCCTTGGACATTGCAGGCGATGGCGGGGGCTCTGTGGCCCGTTTGGCCGCATGTGCCATGGGAGGGTGCCCTGGACATGGAGGGGTGTGCAAAGATGAGATGTTGGCGGATGCTCCCTGGCGGGTGCACTGGATTGTGGGTGTGTACTGGTGCCTGTTTCAGGGCTGCGTGCTCCGCTTCGTGCCCTTTGTGGTGGAGAACGAAGCCCCATGCTCCAGGACCGTAACGGACTGCTCGCCCCCACCGCCCATCATGGTGGCCATATCCCTGATGGTGACGTTCGAGTGTGGCTACCTGTTCCTGTTCCTGTACTTCATGAGAAGGGCGTTCGTGCAGCTGGCGGCACGGAGCTACGTTCAGCACCGATGGACAAACATATCCTTGAGGTTCACGTTCCGGACTGTGGGGATAGTGCTTCTCTTAGGAGTGCTGTCGATCTCCTTGCTTGGGTTCGCTCGCAGAGGGTCGTGCATGAGTTACCTTATGGCCGTTGCGGGTTATGTACCCATGCATCCAGCACTTGCACTGTTGATGGCCGTGAACACAGCCATGGCGCTGCCCATCGGACCAGAGTGCGAGAGGCCCACACAGGCACCCCCCAGCGGGCCTGTCTGGTTAGAAAGACACGTAAAGGAACAAAGACAGGGCAGGAATGTCAACGAGGCTGTAGATTGGGATCAGTCTTTTTGTTTTGAGAGGGCTGTCAAACTTATCTATTGGTGTGAGTTTGTTTATGAGTACGACCCCAAGACTGGGCAGCAGGCCAGCAGTCCCTTTGATATTGAGACAGGCATGGCTCTGTTTGGCCTCAATCATTGCGAACATGTGCAGGCCAGTGGGATGGATGCGAATGCGATTGTTGCATGGAGCGAATCTGGGACCATATTGTTGTGCTTCCGTGGGACGTACAGTGCAACCAATGTTGTGGCAGATCTCAAGGTTTGGAGAGCCAGACATCCACCCATGCGTGGCCACCTATGGCTGGGCACATGCCCACTGGTTCACAAGGGCTTCCTGCAGTCTTGGGCAGGTGAAGGCTTTGGCAATAGGGTGCTCTCTCGGGTGAGGGCGATATTGAGGAACCCAGACTTTGATGCGTGGAACCTCAATGTGTTGGTCACTGGGCACTCTCTGGGTGGAGCAATGGCAGTCTTGGCTGCTAACGACATTGCCAGATATTGCAACGTGGCCCAAGGGCAATTGTCATGCTACACATTTGGCTGCCCCCGGGTTGGCAACAGGGCCTTTGCAGCGGAACATGATGCAAGAGTCCCAGACACATGGCACATTGTGAACGACCTCGATCCCGTCCCCAGGATGGCGAAGTTCTGGACACTGTACAAAAGAACGGGCAATCGGGTGGTAGTGAATGATCGGGGTGACATAATTGTGTCGCCGTCATTTTTGGAGTTCAAGTTGACATCAGCATTCATGGGCAAGAGGAGAATCGTGCATCATAAATTGTCCAGCTACCGCAAATCTCTTTCAAGTGTGGTCGGTGCACAACTGCAAGTGCACAAGGTGCTGGCCAAGGGGAATGATCCCTTAAGTGCATGGTGGAACGATGGCGGAGACATTGCGAAAGTACTGTTGTCAGGCAGAGGGTCAGATCACAGCCAATAACATGTTGCTGATGTTGTTTTGCATTTTTAATTGCGGGTTTTCATGCAGGACTCTCACGATGTCAATCAACAGACCTTGTGCTGTGAGACTCTAAATTGTGCAGTGCATGCAGATGCTGTGCGAAATGAGCATTGTTGCCATTGCAGGGTTTGGATGAATGCAGCAATTATGAAAGAAACACAGCACATCACAAAGTATAAGAAGTGAGGGTATATAAACAGTTGTGGATGGGTTAGTACACGAGTGGCAAAATGCTGCAGAGCAATGCTACAAATGGACTGTCTCCAATAAGATTAGTGGTGAATGGAGTTGTGCATTGGGCGGACCGACATCAGATATCGAAAATATCGATGTGCGGGGCGCACCCCACGTTTTTTGCGCATGTCAACAGGTGAGATGTATGTTTGCCCTCCACCAGCAACTGTTGGGATAGGAAATGTAGTAGGCAAGGTATGCTGGCAATCGAGATTGTGAATCCGTTCCTGGCGCACTAGCGATATATGCCACAAGTCGCACAAAATTAGGGTACACAAATTTAGCGGTGAGATGCTGAATCTAGGTAACTCATCTAGCTGCTGTGGTTTGCACCACACACTCAAGACATGTAGCGTTGCGGGCAAAAACTGTGCAAAGCACCACGAGTTTAAGAAACACAGCACAAACAATAGCAAAGACAACAAGGCAAGCAACTAAGTTGCAGTGTGGCTGTTGTGCTCACTGGAATGTTCCACCAAATCTCCATGCATGAAAACCACAATCTATCCCAAAGATGCTGCAATCGCAAACTGCATGTGTGCCAAACACATGTTTGTCAACCTAAAAAAGACGCTTTTGCCATGCATCCGGCTCACAACTTCGTCCTATTTGGCCTTAGTTGCTATCACTGCAAGTAGGTCACAAACATGATATACATACAAGAAACGACTTTAGCGACTTCATAAAAACTGGCCACAACAGCCGCCAACCGCAGTGTTGTATCTATCACCTTCATGAGCGTGTTCATGGCAACCCTAAACCTCCCATGCTTCCATTGTTCCACCAACCTTGCAAGTGGCCTGGCATCTTCTGATGACAGAGGTCTGGGCCTGGGCTACGGTACGTGCCACCCACAACTGGACGTGAGGGTGTCCAATGCTCTCTCCCGACTTGCACAGGTCGTGTTGTGACTTGTCTCTGGTACTGTGCTTGGGACGTCATGACATGTGGTAGCACCCTGGGAAGGATGAATACAAGAGGATTATTGTAACAATCCCCTTGTACCTATTTAGTTAACTTTATCAGCCATATTCGGTATTTAATTAAATGTGGATCATCAGGTGTTGACTAACATTTTGTTGCGTCCAATCAAACTCTTTGTGCATGGTGGTCCACGGTCCATTATGATGTAATCCAATTTGTGTGCCACCACCTCTTGCCTTTCAGGGGCATCTTGGAGCCCCGCCAATAGTTGGCACAACTCCCCCCTACAAGGCATGGCACTAAGTAAAGTATAGAATCTATCACATTACATAAATGTGGCTGGTCAGCGACATTAGATACGTCCTCTGGTCTTCTACACCTCATGCATGACTGCCACATTTGGAAGCGGAGTGTTGTGATGACACAGCTCATTGGCCTGGCACCATGACGCCAAATTGAATGCTATGCTTTTCTTGCAGCCAGCCTCCTCCAGCATCCTTTCTTTTTTGGCGTTGTCCTCTTCGCGGTCTACAACCTTTGGTTTAGTAAGCACTATAAAGTACATCCTCAGGCCATGAATGTTCCTTTTAAGGACATGTAACAATTGGACACCATAAAGTACAGCCGCACGGCATTTTCCACGGACGCTTTGCCGATCTGTGGACGCCAGGCATTGTCTTCTCCGCCCCGCGCTGGGCTGCCCCAGCACCCGGCACCGCAGCCCGGGCTGGCCGCCCCCAACGCTATCCCCTGTTGCGAAATGGTCACGCTCGCAGAGCGCCCCGATCCCGGCGCATCTCCTCCGCCAGGCCAATCCCTGTCCGCCCCAAGAGATGCCATCCAAGAAGCCATACCTCAAATGGAAATCATGTCCGACGACGCCATGAAGCGCTTGTTCCGCGTCGTGTACTCCTCCGTGCTGATCGGCGCCGCCCTGCTCGCCGCCCTGTTCTCCATGAACCTGTCCGAGTCCTTCGACGTCGCCGATCAGACGCTGCCCGTCGCCATCCTGGGATCCGTCGTTGGGGCAATGGATACGGCGGTCCTGACAGGCTGCGCGGCCGCATCCCTGGCGCGGCTGAGGGCGGTTGCGGCGGCGGGCCTGGTGTGGTCGCCCAGGCGCTGGCGCTGGATGTCAATCTTCTTGATGCAGCTGGGCTGCGTATGGGTTGGGAGCTTGTTCTTTTTCATGCCCAACCTGCACGTGGCGACGAGGAACTGCTGGTTTTACGACCCCCTGCTGAACTACACGTGGCTGGCGCGGTGGACGGCGTGGAATACGTACTTGGCGCTGGCGCTGGTCCACGCCAGGTCATTCAATTTTGCCGGGAACGGGGCGGGTTTTACTGGGGGTGGGCAGTGCAAGGAATGGGTGTTGGCGAGTGGGGGGCAACGCGAATCGATGAGTAGGCTTTGCGGACCTTCTGTGACCCGTTTGGCCGGTTGTGCCGCTAGAGGGAGCCCCGGACAAGAAGGGATGGGCAATGATGAGATGTTGGTGGACGCTCCTTGGCGGGCGCACTGGATTGTGGTTGTGTATTGGTGCCTGTTTGAGGGCAGTGTGTTGCGTTTCCTGCCCTTTGTTGTTGAGACCAATTTGCCAAATTGCTCCAGGGCCATGACTGACTGCGCACCCCCGCCATCTATCACGGTGGCCATATACCTCTTGAGGATATTCGAATGCGGGTACTTGCTCTTGTTCCTGTACTTCATGAGGAGGGCATTCGTGCATTTAGCAGCGCGGAGCTATGTTCAGCACCGGTGGACAAACATATCCTTGAGGTTCACGTTTCGAACCGTAGGAATAGTTCTTCTGTTTGGAGTGCTGTCTGTCTCCTTGCTTGGCCTTGCTCGGATGGAGTCATGCATGAGCTACCTGATGGCAGTTGCAGGGTACGTTCCCATACATCCAGCGCTTACACTGTTGATGGCTGTGAATACAGCCATGGCTCTGCCCCTTGGGCCAGAGTGCGAGAGGCCCACGCTGTCACCCACCAGCGAGCCGGTTTGGTTGGAACGACAAGTGAAGGAACAGAGATCGGGCAGTAATGTGAATGAGTCTGTAGATTGGCATCGCTCTTTTTGTTTTGAGACTGCTGTCAAACTTATCTATTGGTGTGAGTATGTTTATGAGTACAATCCCAAGAATGGGCTGGCCACCAGTCCCTTTGATATTGAGACAGGCATGGCTCTGTTTGGCCTCGATCATTTTGAATATGTGCAGGCTAGTGGGATGGATGCCAATGCCATTGTTGCATGCAGCCAGTCTGGGACCATATTGTTGTGTTTCCGTGGTACATACAGTGCAACCAACGTCATGGCAGATCTCAAGGTTTGGAGAGCCAGACATCCACCCACGCGCGGCCACCTATGGCTGGGCACATGCCCACTGGTCCACAAGGGCTTCCTGCAGTCTTGGGCAGGTGAAGGCTTTGACAATAGGGTGCTCTCTCGGGTGAGGGCAATATTGAGGAACCCAGACTTTGATGCACGGAACCTCAATGTGTTGGTCACTGGGCACTCTCTGGGTGGAGCAATGGCAGTCTTGGCTGCTAACGACATTGCCAGATATTGCAACGTGGCCCGAGGGCAATTGTCATGCTACACATTTGGCTGCCCCCGGGTTGGCAACAGGGCCTTTGCAGCGGAACATGATGCAAGAGTCCCAGACACATGGCACATTGTGAACGATCTTGATCCTGTCCCCAGGATGGCAAAATTTTGGACACTGTACAAAAGAACGGGCAGTCGGGTGGTCGTGAATGACCGTGGAGACATAATTGTGTCACCGACATTTTTGGAGTTTAAGTTGACATCAGCATTCATGGGGAAAAGAAAAATTGTGCATCATAAATTATCCAGCTACCGCAAATCTCTTTCAAGTGTGGCCTGCACACACCTGCAAAAGCACAGGGTTCTGACCAGGGCGGATGATATTTTCAGTGCATGGTGGGACGATGGTAGAGACATTGCCAAAGTACTGTGGTCAGGCAGGGGGTCAGATCACAGCCTATGAACTGCCATGATGTAGTGTTGCCTTTTAATTGTGGCTTTACATGCGGGGCTCCCAATATGCCAAGAGCCTGTTTTGTGAGACTCAAATTATATGAATGCAGATGGATGTTCTGTGAAGTGGGTATTTGCAACCAGTGTGGGGGGATCCAGACTTGTGACTAAGAGACTGTGTATTTGCCAAAAAATCACACAAGCTGTGGACATGCTCAAAACCCCGCTGAGCAGTAGCAGACAGCTTATGGCTTGCTGCAGAACTTCTGTCACGCTTTAATCTTTGAGGAAGGCCACATATTGTCTCAATTGACAGCCTTCAGGGCTGCCCCCTCTGCTTGCCGTGGCTTTCAGAATCCCATTTAACATTATCATTTACTTCCTCCGTCCGGAATTAAACGAAACAATTTGTTGACTGACCACATTTTTATCATGTACTTTTTATTTTTCCTTCAAAATTGGACCACCGTATCTACTATGTGTTTAGACAATCCTGTCAAAAATTTATCGACAGAAAATGAGATTCAGACATATGGTAGTACTTTGAAGCCAAGCGACTCAACACCAGAATTTGAACATTCGCAGTCAGTCCCCACCCCACCAAAACCTAGCGCCCCGGACCCAGGAAAGTGCGGCGCACGAGTGATGCCCTTTCAAGTGGTCTTCAAAGTAACAGAAGGGTGGAGTTGCCTTGGCGCTCGGGCTCTAGCCCAAAGATCGACACCCTTCGCAACGCACGATCGACGGAATTGCCACCTGTGTCTGCGTACCGCCATCGATGGATGCTCGAAATCCCCCCAATCTTCACAGCAGCACACCGACATTCCTGGGATCCCCCACTGCGGTCTCCTAGTGGCTAAAGACTAGCCGCAGGATATTTGCGCGCAACATAAGCTCGGTGTTTAGCATAGATCTCCGATTAAGTGCCTTCCAGATGCAAGCAACCCCTCTTTCCAAACAGGTTTCAACCCTGCCAAACATAACAATGGAGGGTTTGGAAGCTCTATTGAAGACCCCACGTGTTGCTATGGTGGCGTTCTTACGTCTTTCAATAGCACGGGCGAAGCTTAGTTGCAGCAGCGCCCTTGAAAGCAGCGTGAATGGAGCGCAAAGTGTTTCTTATGGCACGTGCCCACCACAGCCAGTTTCAACGATCTTCTGGTTGCCACGCAGCGAGGGCACGATCGCAATCTCCCAAACCTTCCGTGGTGGTCTTAGAACCCATGGCGTCCTCGCCCATGGTGGGGGTCCGTTTCTACAAACGCCGTGATTGTGAGGTTCGCAGATTTCGGGGTCTCCGATCCGGAGCTGCTGTCCTCATAAGGCCATCAAAACCACGGTGGCGATCAAGGATCGAGCGGTACAGAACCCGGTTTCGTGCTCTTCCTCCTTTGGTAGGGACGGTGTCGACCTGCCACCAAGACGGCAGCAACAGATGTCCACTCTGGGCTGCGCACCGTCAGTCGCAAGGCGACCTGGTCAAGGACCTGTTTTGAGGGCTGCTCGGCCAGACCTTGAGAAGCCTCGTCTTTCTGGCCTGAATCACAAGGGTTGAAAGTACTGCCATGTAGCCGGTACTTATCCATTGTCCACAAAAATTTGGCACCACATATTAAATGTGTAGGCAGTGCTTTGGTCCAATTTTGAAGGAAAAACAACAAGTTCGTGATATAAATATAGACCCTTAAACAAACTGTTTCATTTATTTCCGGACGGAGGAAGTAAAATAGTGGTACAAGGATTGTATTTAGCAGTACTGCCACATACCCTTTTTACGGAAATGGGGTTATTTTCAACCCTCTACAAACCTGCAACTCGTATTCTATAGAATCATCTTGGCCGTTGTGTCAAGCTGCTGGGTAAGAGTACTGATTCATCTTGGCATCGACATTAGGATTGACGTTAAAATTATTATTAAAAAGGGTACATTGTTGAAAACAAATATATTGTTAACATGTTGCTAAAAAGTGTTAACCGGGGCAAAATTTATTGAATATTAATGAAATATTGTCACACAAAGGAAAACCCTTCCGAAGCAAATGAGCATGAAGCTCTTTTCCACATTGCCAAAAGGTGATATAAAGCCTCCCTAATGGGAAGAGTCACACGACAAATGCACGGCAAAGAACGAAACACGCACTGGGAGCGCCTGTATGATCGTCTTGCTCAACCAAACATTTTGCTTCATCTCCTGGCACCCACCAATTCATGCGAAAATCACATTGTCTGCCACACACAACTCCAAACCATGTGGCCCAACGCATGACGGCTGCCAATCGATCCAAGGTGAATCTGGGCTAGCCAAAATATCTGAAATGTATCAAAGGATTTCCAACAACACAAGAACAGAGTGGCCGAACAGCCTTGGTGGCTGGGAGACTGGCGGGGGTGGCGGTATGGCCCCCTTGGCACACACGGCGAGCCCCTGAATCGCCTCCACTCCCAAGCACAGCGTGGCGACTGTTGAGGACAGATTGGCGATTCTGGCAAGGGGGTTGTAAAGATCTGTGCCTGGACATGGCACGACCATTCGGGGTTGGTGCAGCGGAAATCGACATGAAGACGATCCGTATATAGGGTCACAGCACAAAATATGGCCGAAGCCGTTCATCACAGCCTGTGACTCACAGGACGCTGGGTTTATCCTTGGTTAGGGAACCACCCACCCGACCTCCAGGTCCCACACTCGCAGCGCGAGACGGCTTGTTTTGGTGCACCGGTCGCAAGCAAGAACGTTCTTACAGACCGGGGGCAGCTACAATGCGCAACCCCACAACTTCATACATTGTCACAACCTCAACCATACGATAAAATCAAAGGTGTATCAAAAGGTCCACCCAGGCGGCAAGATCCGTCCCCACAGCCACTCATTCCGATGCCCCCTAAGAATCTGCCACCGCACCTTCTCACCGGTCATCTCACAAAAAACCCTTGATCCCTTTTTACTCTTAATAGGTCTATTCGCCTCAAAAAATATCACTACTACACAGATTGGCCAGCTCGTAATGCGGCCAGCGCACGTCCAGTGTATCCCCATGATTCACTATACTGTCCAGTCAAAAGCATACACGTCACATCACAGGAAAACCCTGCCCTGCGCACGCACCATGCTCCTGCCCGCTCACCCATGCTCACTAGTAAAAAATCGGCCAAAGTGCACGGTCCTGAAAATGACACACCGTGTTATGCGTGTAAAAAATCGTGTAAAATCGTGTACTTTGTGTGCAGTCAATTGACAACAATTGAAAATCGTGTACAATCGTGTAACATCGTGTTACACCGTGTTCTGTCCGTGTAATGAGTCGTGTACCCTTGTTGGAGTCATTTGTCAAGAGCTGGAAATCGCGTTTCCTCACTGAAAATCGTGTTCCTTCGTGTTGCTTGGGTAATCAACCGTGTATCCAACCGTGTAGTGAACTTTGCACCCCCAAGCTGCACTCATTTTTGAACGATGAAACACCTTACATTATAGTTGAAAATCGTGTAACATCGTGTACTTTCGTGTAGTGCGTCGTGTACCCAGCCATGTATCCTTGTTAGAGGTAGCTGCCAGCAGCTGGAAATCGTGTTGCGCAGCTCAGAATCGAGTTCCTTTGTGTTATTTGGGTAATCAACCGTGTAACAAATCGTGTGATGGTTTTTGCACCCAAGCTTCACTCAATTGTGAAAAACCAAACATCGTGTAGCATAGCTGAAAATAGATACTGGTCGCATGACCTCAAGACTGGATGTGCGAATCCCGCCGTCCATCAGGAATTATGCCAAGTGGGCCCCCGCCCCAGCCAACACAAAACGAACCCCCTTTTTAATTGATGAGTATGTGACGGGCAAAACGAAGACGAAAAGCATGAATGGCTCCAGCGCGGAACACGCACAACGGAGCGGCGTGAGAGGTGGTGCTGGACGAAGGGCTGGCGGGGCGAAATGAAGGTGCGTGTGTGCAGGGGTTCTTGAAGAAGTTACGCGGACACCCAGGGGCAGGATGGGCTGGGGTTCCGCGCCGATTCAGGATGTCCATGCGCCGAACGAGGGGCGTTCCTGGAGGCGACGTTCCGTGAGCGAGTGCAAGGGCGATCGGTGAGCGAGCGCGGTTGCTTGCCTTGCGATCTGCGTCTGCCTCGATTGCGCACAAGGGGACAGGTCTCGGGGCAAGCAGGCGTAGTCCACACCACATCGCATCACCTGGTGTGGTGTGTCATCCCGAAATTACGTAATTGACGTCAGTGAATGAAGTTAAACGGATATTGGCCGTTGGGAGGGAAGTTTACAGGAGGTGTTGGACTTGCTGGTACAAGTGCCGCCCCTTGGGATTAAGGGCGGCAGTGAGTGAGTCACACCTACCAAGAATTGGTCATGCTCACGTGGGACAGCCAGTGACCTTATGGTGCGGTGTGTAATCAGGCTGGACACGTGGGGTGCCCACCGGTCTGTGAGTAACTTGTGTTGAAAAGTTACTTACAAGGGTTGTACCGGTCGGGGCATGGACAAAGAGGTGTGGCAAAAGGTTGCTCTATTCTTTCTTTCGCTCCCGCCCACCTCAGCCCTATGATATTGTGGCTTGACATAATGTAAGAGAGACGTTTGGCAAACTGGAGAATACGTCACCACGGTGACGTTGGTGCACCCGAGTGGTCACTCTGGGGATGCAGCAAAATGTGTGTGTGTGCATGAGTCTGAGTGCGAGTTACGGATTGAACCTTCACTGACTGGAAACGGGTTGGGCAAGGCCACCCATGTTTAAACGTAATTGATGTCAGTGAATGAAGTTAAATGGATATTGGCCGTTGGGAGGGAAGTTTACAGGAGGTGTTGGACTTGCTGGTACAAGTGCCGCCCCTTGGGATTAAGGGCGGCAGTGAGTGAGTCACACCTACCAAGAATTGGTCATGCTCACATGGGATAGCCAGTGATCTTATGGCGCGGTGTGTAATCAGGCTGGACACGTGGGGTGCCCACCGGTCTGTGAGTAACTTGTGTTGAAAAGTTACTCACAAGGGTTGTACCGGTCGGGGCATGGACAAAGAGGTGTGGCGAAAGGTTGCTCTATTCTTTCTTTCGCTTCGCCTTGGCATCAAGCGCTCTCCCGAGCGCCGCTCGGTTTCCTCGTAGCTATTGGAGGAAAGCTACCGATCGCGACTGTGTTCGCGATAGCAATCCTGTCCTCCCGCGGGGACAGAGTCCCGCCCCTTGATGGGCGACGCTGCCGATCCTCTTGAAGCTTTGCGCAACGAGATTGCTGTCCTCAAAGCCCAGCTTGGCGCCCCCCCTGTGGACCCGGAGGAGGCGCGGCGGGCTGCGGTGTTGGAGCGCGTTTCTGCGCTTTGCCGCCGTTACACCGGCGACGGGAGCCAAGGCGTGTCTCATCACGCCCTTTCCTCTCCTGTGGAGCTCTCCCATTTCGCCAACAACCCAGTTCCTCGCCCTGCCACTGCCTCCCGTCCAGGCGAGCCCTACCCGATTGGTGACACCGCTTGGGGGCAGGCCTTGGCATCGGGCCTTGGCCCTGGCAGCGGGTTTTTCCAGGAGATCTGTACGTGGGCCCCCCTCACCTCCTACCTCTTTGACGCTACCGGGACGCTCTACCAGCTCTTAGCTGCGGCGGACTTTGACGCCGCCCATCAGAGTGCCCTCGTCGGCGTCGTGGAGTGCTTCCACGCCATTACCGACGGCGCTTTGTGCGCCCTTCACGTCCATTCTCTGCGGGCGCGCCACGGCGGCGCGGTGGCTCAAGCGTTTCAAACCCAACTTCGTCTTGAGGGCGCTCATCCGACGGCTGTTCTGGAGCGGGTCGTGGCGTTCGACAAGTCCATCGCTGACAAGCTGATTACTACCCACCAGAAGCAAGCCGCGGCTGCCGCTGCCCGTGGGTCCTCAAGTTCCGTTGGGTCTAGGCCCCGCGGCCGCAGTCGCGGTCGTGGCTCCCGCGGTGGCCACTCATCTGGTGCTGGCCATGGCCGTGGATTCCCCCCGGGGGGCGCGTATGGCGCTTCCGATTGATGGCGCCTCGCTACACCGTCCGCCGGCGCGCGACCGGCGCTTTGGGGTGGCGGCCGTCCCCCTCTCCTAGGGTTTCGGCCGCCCTGGTTTCCGTGCCCGACTCCCCGCGTGTTGACCTAACCGGGGACGTCAACTTGCCCGACGTGGCGCCTACCCTTCTGAACCCCCCAGCTTGTGTTACGGATGCCTTCCGCAGAGACCTCCCCGGCCCACGTGGCCCGCCGGTGGCGTTCTCTTTGTCGTGCCCTCTCGATCAACCCCGAGGACTTTCCGTACATCAAGGTCCGCCGGGCGCTGGCGGCTTGGCGTTGGATCGGGGCCAATTTAACGATCCTTGCATGGATCAACGAGGGCTTCCGCCTCCCCTTGCTCCGGGATCCCCCTCCCTTCGATGCGGGGAACTCGATCTTTGTGGGCGACGATCTTCGGGAATGGCAACGGACCTTGACCAAGTACCTCAAGCTCGGAGCGCTTCGCCCGGTGAGCCATTCGAGCCATGTGAGCCGGGCTTTCATGGTCCCCAAACCCGACGGGACCAAGCGCTTGATCGTGGACCTGCACCCCTTGAATCGCCACCTAGCCGATCGCCATCTCCGGATGGCCGGCTTGCGCGATCTGGCATATGCCATCAAGCCGGGGGACTCGATGGTGGCTTGGGACATCGCCGATGCTTATTTTCACGTCGGGCTTCATCCCTCCCACGTGAAGTTCTGCACTATCCGAGTGAATGGGCTGTTGTGGGAGATCCCCGTCCTCCCGTTCGGGTTGAAAACCTCGCCCTACGTTTTCTCAAAACTGGCTGCAGCCCTTGTGCGTTTCCTACGCGGCCTCCGCTTAGCCAGCGCCCGCCCGCTTCCCCGGTGGTGGCCGGGCCTCCTCGGCATTTGGCGGGCCAACAATCTGCTGTATGTCCTCCCGTACATCGACGACTTCCTCGTGGTGATGGCCTCTTCTCGACGGCTCCAACTTCTCTCTCACGACCTCCAGACAGCCTTGCGGGAGCTGGGGTTATCTCTCAAGGTCTCCAAGTCGACGTTGGCGCCCACCACTCGGATCAAGCAGCTGGGCATGGTGGTGGACTCGACAACTTGTTCCTTTTCGGCTCCGGCGGCCAAACTGGCCGAGATTCGCCGCGACGGCTTGACCCTTCTGAGCCTCCTTGCTCATCAAGCGAGGCTGGTCAAGGCCAAGTTGTTGGCTCGTTTTTTGGGCAAGATTGCATTCCTTGGCCTGGCCATCCGGCCCGCCAAGTTCTTCACGTGACATCTTCATCTTGCCCTCTCCACCAAACGGACTTGGCGGTCGCTGGTGCGTCTTCCCCGCCCTGCCATCAAGGAGCTCCGGTTCTGGATGGCCGTGGCCCTCCGCTTGATCAGCACCCCCTTTCGGCGGGTGGCCCATCAAGTGGTCTTGGCTACGGATGCTTCTCTTCGGGGTTGGGGGGCTGCCTTGACGGAACCGGCGGCCCCTCCCCCTCCCCCTCCACCAGCACTTGCCCGGGGTTTTTGGACGGCCCCCGAGCGGTTGATGCACATCAATGTGCTGGAGTTGGAGGCGGTGCTGCAGGCGGTCAAGACCTTTCTTCCCCGCCTTACCGGTCGCCAAGTGCAATTGGCGACGGACTCGCAGGTGGTTTTCCACTTGCTTCGGTCGATGCGGAGCCCTGTGGACCCTTTGTTTCACAGGTTGAGGACCCTCTTCTACGTGCTGGACACCGCGTGGATTGTTCTCCACCCCCGCTGGATTCCCACCACGGAGAACTCCCTCCCCGATGCCCTCTCTTGCGAGACCGACCACGAAGACTGGGCCCTTCGGCGCGACCTCTATTTGCGCCTGGAGAGTTTGTTCGGTTCTCACTCCGTGGATCGCTTCGCCACGGCCATCAACCGGCAGTGTCTTCGTTACAACAGCCGGTGGCACGATGTGGGCTCGGAGGGCGATGCCTTCGCGGCCCCCGATTGGCCGACCGAGAACAATTGGGCCAACCCCCCGTGGTCTCTTTTTCCACGGTTGGTGGCTCTTTTGGAACAGCTCCCCTCCGTCCATGTGACGGTCCTGGCCCCCCTTTGGCCGGGCTGTCCGTGGTTCCGCCATCTTCATCAGATGGCTTGGGCCCTCGTTCCGGTGGCGCGGGGTCCTTCAACCTTCCTGGCGGGCCGCACGGGGCACCTTCCCATGGGCCTTCCCCGGTGGCGCATTGTGGCCTTTCGGATCGACAAGCCGGCTCCTCTTCCGCCCCTTGCAACCGTCCGTTGCTCGCGGGCGTGGTGCCGTCAGGCTCGTCGCCTCGGCCTCCGGTGGCTTTAAGGCCCATGGCAGGTTCTACGGTGCCTCATCGACCGCGGCGCACTACTCGTCAGCTGACCAAGCGCCACCGTTTGGTTGGGGGCCGTTTCAGTGCGCCGTCCCCTCTGTCTTCCGTGGTCATCGGCAGCCCCTTCGATGTTTCTTCCTTCCGGGCTCCCGTGACCTCTTCTGCCTTCCCTCCCCACCTTACATCGCTGCTCCAACCCCAGCCAGGCTGGCCTCCCCTCCTTGCTCCGGGCTTTGTCCCTTTGGGCACCGGCCTGTCTGACCAGGAGCGCGCATCCATTCTGCTTGCCCTCGCCTCCTCCAATGCGCTCTCTGGGCGCCATTCTGTGGCGGCAAAGTTCTGCCGTTTCTGGGCCTTCTGTGCTCAGTCTGGGACCCCTCCCATTCCCGCCCCTACTGAACGCATCTTGGCGTTTGTGCAGTTTTTGCGCAATGAGGGGCGCATTTCTGTGCGGTCGGGCCCTCAATATGTGTCGGCCATTACGACCGTTCACCGCTGGTTTGCGGTCCCCGACTTCACGGCCACGACTACGCTTACCAAGCAGCTCTTCCAAGCTTGGCGGCTGGCTACGACGGATTTTGAGGCCCGTGATCAGATTGTCGCCTTTCCTGCTACGTCCATTCTGGAGCTGTTGGACTGGGCGGCGGACTCTCCTCATGTGGCTACCTTACGCGCTGCACTTCTGGTGGGCCTGGACTTCGCCTTCTTCAATCGGGGCGATTCGGCCTTCCCCATTACGGCTGCCGACTTGGTGGAGGATGGCGACTACCTTCTCTTTAGGGAGACCCGGTTTAAACGCAAGAGAGTGGACTCCTTGGTCAACCGGGTCCGCCGGTTCAATGCTCGCTGGGTTCCCGCCCTGCTCACCTGCCTCCGCACCTACCGGGCTCTTCGCGTGGCGCACTTCGCTTCCGAGCCTTTGCCACCTTATATTTGGCAGCTGCGCTCCGAGGGTCGCCCGTCGACGGCTTTTGTCCGTCAGATCTTTACTGCTGCTGCGACCACTTGGCCTCACTTGTTCCCTGCGGGCACCTCGCACCATGCTCTGCGGCGCGGCGGTGCTACTGCCGCCCATGCCATTGGGGTTCCCCTTGAAACCATTTGTTTCTGGGGTGGTTGGAGTTTTGGCTCCGATTCCATGTTTCGTTACATTGATTTCTCCCATGAAGCTGCTGCCTCTGACTTCCTTTTCTTTGGCTGGATGCTCGATCGGGCCTCCGCCATTGCTGCGGATTTCTTGCAACGGGAGCTTTCCCCCCCGTCCCCCTAAGTTTGGCTCGTGGTTCGCGGTTCCTGTGGGTTCTGCCCTTCCGGGCTTCCGCTTGCATTTCTGCCGTGGGTTTTTTCCTTTGTCCACGCCCCAACCTTCTGTCTTGTTTGGGGTAGTTTTGGAGATCGCGGGAATGATGGCAAACTGGAGAATACGTCACCACGGTGACGTTGGTGCACCCGAGTGGTCACTCTGGGGATGCAGCAAAATGTGTGTGTGTGCATGAGTCTGAGTGCGAGTTACGGATTGAACCTTCACTGACTGGAAACGGGTTGGGCAAGGCCACCCGTGTTTAATGAAATCAACGGTCTGCCGCCACTGCCGGCGCCCGCTCCTTCAAGCAACCGCCGCCACCCCGCGCGTCGCCTGCCCTGGCGTTGTGACGAGGCCCTGGCCGCTCGCAGCCACTCGCCACCGCTCGGATCCCTGCCCAACCCCAGGGAGGATCACAGGCAGTGTCGCCGTGATCGAGGCCCTACGCCGGCGATGGTCGGCAGCGCGGTGATGGTCGGCATGGGCCAGGCCTTGGCTACCTTGGCTCTCTGGCTGCCGCACACGTGCTGCCAGGGGATAGCCGCCCTTCGCGAAGCGGTGTAATAGGGAAGTGCGCACGGCCTGCTGGCACTTCGTGGACTCCACCGCGGCATCGCAGGTGATGATCCTTGAGGGTGGAAGGGGTGCAAGTAAATTCCTGGCTACCTCCGACCCTTTGAGATACATGCAAAGCAAGGCTCCAGACCAGCCTGTCCGAAGCAGCTCCAGTGCAAGAACAGGACCCATTAGCCCACGTTTGCCCCTAGATCAGGTTTGATTCTTTCCCTTATGGTGCGCGATGGTGAAACGGGTGCAAGTAAGTTCCTGGCTACCTCCGACCCTTTGAGATACATGCAAAGCAAGGCTCCAGGCCAGCCTGTCCGAACTCCTTGAGCTCAAGAACAGGACCCATCAACCCGCGTTTGCCCCTAGATCAGGTTCGTTTCTTTCCTTTATGTTGTGCGATGGGGATTTGTGATCGAGATGCGGTCCATTGTTTACTACTTGTGGTACATCGAATGCAGCTGGGGCCCCTGTTGATGTGCTAGTCCCATAAGCAGTGGACTTTATCCCAAAATGACAAGCACATTGTGCTTGTGGGGTCCAATTGTTGTGAGATTTGTTAGTTCGTGTGCTTGAACTCATGCCAGAATGTTGCAAAACTCCCCGTGTCCCTATATGCTCTTCTGCGAAATGACAGCGTGGCTGCACCTTCTGGCAGAGATCATTGTCTGTGATGGCCAATTGCCTTGCTGTGAGTGTGAGACTTTGCCATCAACCATTTTGTGGCTGATGGATATGTTCCTGCTCAGTGCATATGCATTTGGGAGAGTGTGTGTGTGGCGTTGTTTCCGCCATGGCTGCACTTTTTGGCAGAGGTCACTGTCTTTGATAGCCAACTGCTCTTGTGTGAGTGTGAGACTTTGCCATCAACCAGTTTGTGGCTGATGGTTATGTTCTTGCTCAGTGCATATGCATTTGGGAGAGCGTGTGTGTGGCGGTGTTTCCACCATGGCTGCACCTTGTGGCAGAGATAATTGTCTGCGATGGCCAATTGCCCTTGTGTGAGTGAGAGACTTTGCCATCAAGCAGTTTGTGGCTGATGGTTTGTTGCTACCCAGTGCATATGCGCTTGGGAGAGCGAGTGTGTGGTGGTACCTCCAGCATGGCTGCACCTTCTGGCAGAGATCGTGGTTTGCGATGGCCATCCCCGGCTGTTGTGTGAGTGGGAGACTTTGCCATCAAGCAGTTTGTTGCAAATTTGGTTATGTTTCTGCCCAGTGCATACCAGTTTGCGAGAGTGTGTGTGTGTGGTGGTGTTTCCAGCATGGCTGCACCTTGTAGCAGAGATCATTGTTTGCGTTGTCCAAGTGCTCTTGTGTGATTGTGACTTTGCCATCAAGCAGTTTGTGGCTGATGATGTTTTTTCTGCTGCATGCATATTGGCTTGGGAGAGCGTGTGCGTAGTGGTGTTTCCAGCATGGACGCATGTTGTACACCTGTGACACCCACGTTGCAAGAGTGTGTTTGTCGTTCATGGATTGTGAGCAGTCATGCTTTTGGCAAAGGTTTGGTTGCAACAGAGAAACTGACGATGGGTGGCTGCCGATGGAGGTCGCTTTTAGTTTTCTTGAGGTGGTGTGCTGATCGTGGCAATGCACGACTGTTGGCAATATGTTGCAACAAGTGTTGCTTTGCCAATTTTCGAATCTGTAGCTGCCAGTTGCCATGTTGGGATGAATATATCAGTTGCAGACTTACTCCAAACCGACCTTGGGATGAGCAACTCGAGGTTGGTCTGACGATTGCAGTGCTTTTCAAGTCATTTCCAGTACACCACAGGTCTCCAAATTGCCAGCGAAATGTTTGTGTTTCCGTGGCGCAGGTCACACCATATTTGAAGGCCAACAAGAATGGAACCAAGCCCATCACCTGGGACAATTGTGGGGCAGTGGGAAGCAATAAATTGGGCCATTTGTAGAAATGTTTTATTGTGGGTTGTCATAGCTAGCTTATGTGACCAATGTAGACTAGCCTTGATTGGTTAGGATGTGTTTGCACCAGTTTGCTTTGGAACAAAAGACAGCAAAAGTAAATAGGGGCCCATGATTGTAGCCGTTGGCTGATAATGTAGTAAATGATTGCTATGGAAAGGGACTGAATTGCGTGTCATGACAGGTTGTCCAACACGGATGACGCCTGGGGAAACACAATAAAGTACACAGAAAACCGTGTTAAGCAATCGAGTGGTCTGGTGGACCACCAGTGGGTGGCACCCCAAAGGACACGGCTTTTTACACGATAAATTGTGTAAATCGTGTTGAAAATCGTGTAATTCACAGGCAGCCTGAGTACACAGTGGGTACAACCCCAAAGTACCCTATATTTTACACGGAAAACCGTGCCGTTTACTTGACAAGGGGCTGAGTACCCAATGGGTACCACCCCATAGCACCCAAGTTTTAACACGGAAAACCGTGTCATGCATGCAACAAGCATGCTAAATACCCAGTGGGTAGCACCCCCGAGGACACGATTTTTACACGAAAAATCGTGTTCCAACTTGGCCTGCAAGACACGAACAACAACACGGAAAATCGTGTTAGTACACGGTGGTCAAAAGTACACGATGTCCAAAACTACACGACGGCCGAAAAAGTACACGATCATAAACTACACGATCGCCAAAACCGTGTAATTTTGCCAGGAAAAGTACACGCTGAAAATACACGAAATTGTCCACCTTACGTCCATGCACAACCCGATTTTTTACACGATTTTACACGATTCAACCCGTGTAAAAGCGCCAACCGTGTAAAATCGTGTAGCAAAGTACACGATTTTTTACACGATTTTTACACGGTTTTACACGATTGTACACGATTGAACACCGTGTAAAAATGCCGATTTTTTCCTAGTGGCTTCTCGGTGAGGGGAGTGAGTTCCCGCTCGAAGTCCGGCTTGGACTTGTGCTGTTGTGAATTCTGGTGGATCCAGTCTTACTGGTGAATTCACAACATTATGTTGCATTGAGATGTTGGGGTGAGAATGGGTTTACTAGATACACTAGGGGATAGTGTGTCTATAATTTGATTAGCTGCCGTTTTCGTGAATGAACATCTGACTATAATTGTGGTACACGCTTCCAATTGTAACATTCTGATTGAGTTCCCCGCTCGCTCTCTGCGCGCCCCTCGTGGGCAGGTCCTGGGGCGCACCCAATAGGGTGTGCAACATGTGCCCCTGAAGCCAGCCTTGCACCTCCGCCTTCACCGAATCAAACCGCCATTTCGCCTAGATGGCCTAGTCCTGGGCATGCCACTCTGCCAGGGCTTTCTTCAATGATGGAGACCTCAAATCCCGCTGCGGTGGACCTGGCGGTAACCGCATCAGAAAACGACGGTCCTCCTCTAGTGCCTTCAGCGCCCCATCAGTTGCATATGCCTCTTCTAGCGACTGCACCTTCAATCTCTTGCTAAAGAAATCATCGATGACTTTCAGCCTTGCTGCTCTAATCTCCTCCATTTCTGCCAACGCCTGCCAGATCACTGGTTTATTCTCCAGTCGGTGCAGTCCAGATAGCTCCACGTCTCTTCTCGTGGCATCTCAGGCCAGCTTCAAGCCCACGTAACATATTGTCTCGAGCTGGAGAAGAATCTCCGTGCACACCACAGGCGACAATGTGCACATATCCAGAGAGGCCTGGAATCCAAGCCCAGCCTGCTTCGCCACATCAAAGATGCGGTAATCATCACTCAGGGAGGCCTCCCACACCTCCATCAGTGTGCGCTGGAGGTCACGCGCCTGCTTCCAGACCTTGTCCTCCTGATCCTCCCCCTGCTCAGCAGACCCTAATGCCTGAACACTCGGCGTCGCAAGGCGGGCAGCCTGGAACTGCTCCAGCTGTCCACAAAAGTCCTTGACCTCATTCAAGCCCAAGAGGGTTTGCACATGCTGCCATTCTAGGATCCGATTCAGGTAGGAGGTGGCCGCAGAGCTGTTTGGGATGCAAGCCATCCTTTTGCTACTCTCGGGAGTGGGGGAGGGTACTCGCATGTGTGCACAGGAACCTCCACATGGAATCCATGCATGCGCACCTCTACATCCCGTCTGCACACCCCTGACTGATTGTCAATCAAATTAGTCACCTTTCACGTGTATCAAATAGCTTGGTTCCCTGTGGCCCCAAAATCCGTGCCTGAAAAATCCCTCTAAAGCACTCAATTCTGCGTAAAATAGAAAACCATAAATACCATTCGATTGCTTATTAAATTTCTGATCTACTGATGCTTTCCTCACCCGTTAATGACCACTTTATCCATATAATAACCTCCCAGGAGGCTGGCTCCTAGTTCGGACTCTTTCCGTGTCGCCCACGATGCAGTAATATACAGGCCAATCTAATGGCGCCCGATTCTGCCTGATCTTGCCAACGATACCCCGATCCCTCATCACATCGTGCCCATGCTCGTTTCTCCGCTGAGCCATCCGCGGGACCCATTCGCTGAGCCATGGAGCCAGACACCCCCGCTACCCCAGGACAGCCCCACTCAGGGTTCCGGGCCAATGCGTTTCCCACGTGAAGGCTCCGCCGCAAACCCACTCTGGTCAGATTGGCGGGCAGCCCTCCTCCATAATCCCATTGGCTCAAATAGGCTTGGTCGGCCCTGCGTGCTGTCCGCACCCACTCGGACCGTCGAGACCGATCGGCTCGGGCCCAAGGCATTCAGGTCGAGGGCGAGGAAACGACACCCCTCCCGAATGGAAACTTCATGGGCAGATTGAAAGGCCTAAGGGAGGCGGATATTTTCCCCTAGCGGAAGAGGTTTCATGCGGCACGGGTAGATGGGACCACCGTGCGGCTGCACCCCTCCATCGCCAACTCATGGATGGTCACGGAGCCGCCCGACATAGCGTTGGGCATTGCTCCAATTTCTCACCGCAGGGCTCTCCCTTGCCAGCCTCTGAGTGCGTGGTGGGGGTTGCTGTAAGGTTGGCTTGCTGCACGCAACTCTGCGGGGGGCCGGGCCCTCTCGGAAGGGGGTGCAGGGTCATGACACGCCCCCCGGTTTTGGATGTGCTTCCCCGTCTGGGATGCTTAGTTGTGCGGGGTTACGAAAGCGTATCGCGGATGTTGCCAATCAATCTATGTCTTGTCACTGTAGCCTGGCTGTCGATACCACCATCGCAACCTCACGGCCCATAAGATTCCTCTCCGACCGGTCACGGCTCCCCCATATTGGAGTCCCATACCACGGAACTCTGGGCCTCGTGGGGCACCAACTTGGTGCAACTGAGAGGCGCATTATTGAGCCATCATATGCTCATTATTGGTGAGCCGAGCAGGGTACTATTGGGTGCATATTGTGGGCTCCTCGGGTCACTGCATGCTTTCCACAAAGCCTCCAGAGTCTAGAAGATGAAGGTTGGGGAGGAAAAGGCGGGCCTGTGCCCCTGTCAGGTGACCCGACCCGGCACCTACACCAGCCATGCATGGAAGATCCGCCGACCTTCGACGAAGGTGTGCGCTCGCTCTGGCAATTTGTGCAGAGGGATTTTGGTGTGGGGAGCTATTCAAAACAAAGGGGGGGGTGGGGGGTAGAGGCCCTTGGCTTTGCGGAAGGGCTGGGGGCGATCCTAGAGGCGTTGCAGAGGCTATGATTGATGCTGGAGGGCGTAGAAACGGTTGTGTCGTGCAATCCCTATCTTCTACAATTTTAAAAATGCAGATAAATGAGCAAAAGGGTGGCAGTGTTGCAAGCACAGCGGGGGCTATCTGAGGCGTCCATGAGAGAGGAGTTGTTGTGCTGGCCTGTGCCCCTTGTGAAGCTTATTGTGGCGAAACTAAACTAACTAGATATCATGGCGTATTTGTATCGAAAGGGCTTTTCCAATGATGATAAGAAGGCCACAGCAAAAAAGCGTCCAAATGTGCGGTCGTTGTGCACTATGGTACTCACGATGAAATTGGGATTCTTCTCTTCCCTTACTGCGAGCGAGTGAAGCGAACGGAGCTTTATAGAGCAAAATTGCAATTTGGCCGGCTGTATGCTGCCGACCGCATGCTGCACATGTACCACCCCCTCCCCGGGCTTCCCGCCGCCCTGCACCGTGAGCGGGTGGCGCGTGGCGTGGACGCTGATTGGCCACTCGCACCCTCCCCAACTTCCTTGCGCCTCACACGGTGTGCGGCATGCTCACTGACCACCCACTCACACCTTCCCTGACTTCCTTGCACCTCGCGCGGCACAACATGCTTGCTGACCACCCACTCATGACCCTCCCTAGACTTCCTTACGCCTCGGTCGGCACGCGGTATGCGCGCCAACCAACCACTCACACCCTCCTTGCCTTCCTTGCGGCTTCCGCGGTGCGTATATGGCACAGCAGGTAGCATGGGCGCCGATCGCCCACTCACGCCCGTCCCCAGGCTCCCTGCACTGGCGCACGGTGCACGGGTGCGGCGCGGCATGGGCGGCACCCCGCCTCCTGCCAGCTTCCCCCGGGTTTGCTCGGCCAGCGCACGCGGCCTGCTGACCTGGGCTTAGGCATGACTAAGGCGGGGGGGGGGGGTCCGGGACACCTCTGGTGCCACGCGCCATGCGTGCGTGGTCACTTTCTCGTGTTAGGCATGCGAGCGTTACGGCAGCAGCGTTACATCAAGGGGAGAGGCTCTAGGATAGGTGGTGTGCATACCTTCGACCACAAACTGGCAGGGTGGGTGTTGCAGCGGGCAGCATAAACTAGGCTGCATTGTGGCGAGCGGTCGGTGGTGGCGACTGCCATCGCCTATGGCCTTGGCTTGAATCGCGTTGAGGGGGGGGAGTGGGGTGGGATGGAAGGGCCTGGACCATGCTCAAATTTGAAAATTCTGTTCTTAGCGATCAGCCCGACCGGTCGATCACCGCGATCTTTTACCTCAGGCAGGCTGGGCAGCCCCCTTGGAGCACCTCGTGCGTCTCCCTGGCCATGGACTGAAAACGAATGGCTTTGGGGTACAGGGGAAGGGGAGTGGGGGGCCAAATTTGAAGAATTGAGTTGGCAGCAATTGCCCAACAGGCCGATCGCCATGGCCTCGCACTTCCAAGACGCTCAGCGCCCTCACTGCAACACTGTGGAGTGCCTCCTTGCCAGCTGATTGGAAGCGAGTGGGGCTGGGGTCTAACAAAAGGGGGCGGGGTAAGGTCAAACTTGTGGCGAGCGACCCAACGGCCCAATCGCCGCGACCTTTCATGTTACCAAAATGTCTAGGCATCCTTTGGGTGTGCGCCTTGGAGGGCACCTTTGGCACTCGCTCGAAAGAAAGTGATGGTGATGGGTGGATGGGTGGGTGGGGGCTGGGTGGGTTTTGAGCTGCCAGTTCTTTTGCAAATTACCAACGATTAGCAGTTTGGCCATCATTGTGCAAAGTACACGCGAATGCTACCCTAGATGGGCTGCTGCGCTATCTTGAGAGATCGACGGGTCAACAATTGGGGGTCTGACATTTTTTTCAGTAAGGTCGACGCGATTCTGGTGAGTATCAACGGCTGTAGAAAACTTCCAAAGTGGCACACACATGTGTGCATATGTCGCGGGGCCCGTCGGCCTTACTGGTTTCGGAGTGCTGGGGTCGACGCACCCTCCCACGCAGCCCCTGGTTGTGGGCTGCGCCTCTCACCCCACTTCGGGGTGGCGTTTCCGGGGTGCTCGTTTCTTCGGGCGCGCAGTGGCCCCAATGCTCGATGGGGGATCGTCCCCAAAGCCTGCCATTTGCGGCTGGTGGTGGCACAGCGCTGGGCGGTGGTCGCTGGCTTGCGGGAGGCCAGTGAGTGGGTGCAAAATCAATTACATGCAATCGCGGGGGTACGCTCTCAAACCCGCATGTGCGCAGCCCGATCACGGGTCCCACATGGTCACATCAAGACATGACAGTTTAGTGCACGTCCAGGCACGTGTCCACGACCTCCGATTCACCCATAATACCCTAATTAACCTCTAATGCTCACCGCTAATGGTCCGAACTCATTGCCCTAAAGTATAGGAACTTCAAGAGGCCATAACTTGGCTGTTTCTACACGGAATTGGAAGTTTTAGAGCGGAAATCGCTTCAAGAGCTTTTAATTAAGCCGATTTCAGCGTACCTGCACTTTTCTGACAAACTCCCACTCCATAAATGCCCAAAATAGCCTTATCCCAAGTAAAATCACAATGACATATGCACCAATCGAGCAAGCATGGTTGCGCATGCAATGTGTATTTTTTTACCACAAAGTAAGCTGCCACAACTGATTTTGCGCGCTATAACGCTCTTGGCTTGTACAATCGGCAAAAAGTTGGAGCCAATTCTTGAATAGCTGGCAAAAGTGGGTGTGCATGGTGCTTTTTGGACAACACTGCTTCAACAACGCCCTCAGGTGTTGGGGGGATATTCACAAGAACTTGCAGCCAACAGTCGATTGATCTAAGCTATCTAAACTATAATCGAAGGTGTCAGTACTAGGATGCTCACAAGCGTCGGTCTTGCATTTAGCATCAATCCGATATAAGCCTAACAAACCGATGCCTTCTGCCAAGTCGATTCAAGCTCATGAGTTTGAGTTTTGAGTTTGAGTTCTGATCAGAACAGGTTGGCCTATTTGCAGAAGAGAATTGCCTACATATGGTGTTGCAATGAAGATGTGCATGTCACCGCCCATGCTATACCCAAGTGCAATATTTGAGGCACTAGAATGCATCATGACCACATCTAGGTTTACCCATGTACGACTGCAAATTTCTTGCTAGAACATAAAAGAAATACCCATTGATAGCCACAGGCCCAGAGATCTTCATTATCCACCACGCACCTGGCCGCTCCAGGAGTAAGGTCAGATGACGGCAATCGATCCCCAGCAGTACATGGTGATGAGAAAAGGCGGGGCTGATTACTTCCATGTAGGCTTGCAGTTTATGCCACAAAAACTAATCGTATTTTCGATATGCTTATATGTAAAAATAGTATCATGGTTTTCACACGCAAAATAGCATAAACTCATGTAAATACTACTACGTGTCCATAAATATTGTATATACTGATTTACAGAGTCCAGGGAGTGGCAAGTTGCCACTGGCAACCAGATGCGCTGGAGTGGGCAGAAACCAAAACAACAAGTCTGCTTGCACGGTTTCATGGATTTCTGGACCTGAGGCTTTGTGGCAAATAACCAGGGATGGTTGTCCTTCCGTTCTCTCAATATTTCCCCATCGCTTCATGGTCCAACGCCATGATGCTAACGTGCAATATGAGCATCTAAACAATGAACAACACTGCTTATGAAACAATAAAATTATATCGTGGTGATTCTTATACCGGGGCACCATCATTCTAAGCCTTCTCAATACCAGAAAACACCATTTAATCATGCCACTTATATATCAAGTGGTGCCATCACCAAAATTGCGATGGCTGAAGGGTAGCTGTGATGGCACCAAAGTTGACGTTGCCATAAATTTGCTTACGGTTGTGTGTACAAAATGCAACCAAGAGACTGTCCCTTCCTTGTGCATTTTTGCATGGCCAAGGAGTCTGACCCAAGTCACCTTAGTTAAGCGCTAGCAGCGCTATGGCTTTACTCATGGAATTTTGGGAAGAAAATGCATAGACTTCAGAAATTTGGCATATTGTTGCCATTTAAAAGGGAAGAAAAAGCACAGACATGTAGAGCATATGTATATTTGAGCTGTCTATTGCAAAAGCACAACACATAATGGAAAAAATACCACAAATGCAACTAGAATACATTGCAATAAATATAACACAGTGCAGATACTCAAAGTATATTACTTCTATCCGTAATTGAATGAAACAATTTTGTACAGAAGTCACAACATATTGCTATAAAGCATCGGGCAGTTTTTAGTTTTCTTCGAAAGCATATCAAAGATGATCATATCATATGATTCATATGTGTTGAGTAAGTTACACTAAAAGATCAGAAAAAACCAATAAAATTTGTGCATCTGTGAATGATTTGATACCAAGTAACTTTGGGGCAGAATTTGAACCTTCCTAGCCTGCCGCTGACCTAATCGCAG
This sequence comes from Ostreobium quekettii, assembly GCA_905146915.1. Classification (NCBI taxonomy): domain Eukaryota; kingdom Viridiplantae; phylum Chlorophyta; class Ulvophyceae; order Bryopsidales; family Ostreobiaceae; genus Ostreobium; species Ostreobium quekettii. The sequence goes on along the minus strand of CAJHUC010003134.1, from coordinate 211,806 downwards.
CCGGCACTGCAGGAATATCTCAAACACGAGCAATACCCCTTCCGTTGGACTTTATGTTACCAGAGGGCAGCGCACCTATGATGCTCAGGATATGGCCCAAATGTTGCCATCCCTCGCTATGCACAACAGGCAGAAATAGCACCTAACTTTGCAACTTGCCATCTGTACTACAGTGAATACCCACTATCAGCTTTGATATTTATTCTTGCGGCACCATATTTATAACTATGGTTCATGCGTAAAACTGGTGCAACAGAGATACACCCATTTTATGGCAAAGTTTATGTATTTTTTCGGTGTGTTGACTCACCCAAATTCCGTGGTGAAGTCTCAAATCAAGGTCATTGGCCTCTGTTGTGCACATAGACCTCATGTGGGGACGCTCTACTATGGTCTCTTGGTGTGGGGGACGCCCTGCCCAGGATGTTGTAACATCCCTGGAACCGGACCGTATATTACTTTACAATACGGGAGTAGGCCGGGGTGGTCCCGCCTAGGTCCCCGTAAGGACCTTGGTACCCGGCGAGGTAGGTCTGCAGCTCAAAGAGGGCAGGTGCCCCATGCCAACACAGTTCTTGTATCAGATATAGAGCAGCAGACCATTGGCACGTTCCGCAGGTTGGGGTTGAGACCAAGGCAGAGACCCAGAGTTTACCCAGAGGTGTATAGGCTGCGGGTGCAAGGGCCATGGAGGTCGTGTGTTGGGACGTGTAGGGTAGCTCCTGTATATCCTGAACCGATCTTGATTATTCACGGGCTGAGATGGCTATAAAACAGAAAATGCATATTATAAAGTAATGATGAACTTTCCAGCAGGCATGCTAAAGGAAGAGTTTTGATGAGGGTTGTAAGCAAAAATGATTTCTATATAACAACCACTCTTTCTCATTGATATATATTTGTTTCGCAACATGTATGTCTATATATTTTTGTTTTGCAGCATCCGCCGGTATACGTTAAATCCGACCCGACCTTTGCCATTTACTTTAGCGGCGCCCCCATAATGACCAAGTACAGTGGGCGCGTGTACAGTCACCAGCCAAAAACGCGCACAAACGCACGCACAAGTGATTTGGCGCCCAATGTCAAGTGGTCAGTTGGGGGACATGAAGCTGACACACGCGAGGGGCAGGCACAGAACCTTAAATAGCCAAGTGAGCTTGGTCACCGGGCGCCACGCCGGCGCCCATAGCAATAGGGCATCAGCTTCCTCGGACGTCGATCGATCCATGCCCACGGCGGCCTCCACCCTCGGATCCCCTCCCCTCACAACACACCAGCGTCTGTTCCCCCATTCCCCATGCTTTCCCTAGCCCACACCCCCGCTCACCGCCCCCACTGTGGTAATTTCGTGCACTTGGTTTGGCGAACTGCTTGTGGGACTGTGTCTTGCGAGGTCCCGTAGAGGGCCAAGCTCGGCCAAGCAAAGCGAGGCCGTGCGTAGGCCCGGCCGCCAGAGATAATGGAATTAATGAGTTTAATGAATATTAATGGAATTGTGTGCCGCGGGATGTAAGAGCGTGCGCAGCCACGCTGATTGTAGTTCGATTGTTCTGGAATGCCTGTCTCCATGCCTCCTCGAGCGCAGCCGCCGTGCGCCTCGGACGGGCACAGAGCGGCCGTCACCCATAGGCGAGAGAGAGCCCGGGACATGCCGTCCGGCCGAGGACGACCATGCTTCCACTGGAGAGGCCCTAGAGCGTGGGCCAGGGTACCTGGACGTGGCCAAGGGGGGACCGCGCCAACACCCACCCACAAAAACAAAGATACATAAATCCGCAAAGGGAAAAAAGGGAGAGGACGCGCTCTGTAGCTACCCCATGGCGATCGATCGCCCGACTGGCTCCTAGCCGTGGGCCAATGCTCCATCCCACGCGCTGGGCCACCCAGGGGGCCCTGAACCCACGCTCCTGCCCGCCAACCCCCAGGTTTGGCCGGATAGGACGCTCGGTGCCAGATGCAAGTGACCACGAGCGCCCAACCCAGCATCGCACGGGTGCCCACCTGCTAGCTGGTGGGCTGGCCGAAAATCTCCTTTGCCGCAAATCGCCCCGGCGATCAAAGACGAGCCCGCGTTGCTCAGCAGGAACGCCGGCCTTGTCTCGCAAGCGCCACGTATCACCAACCGGGGGAGGGGCAAAACGTGCCTTGGGGGTGGGGGAATGGGTTGGGCGAGCCCCGGGCGGGCAAGCCATGTGGGGCGCTGCATGGGCGGGTGCGGGGCAGGGCGTGTTGCCATTGTCGCGCATGGGGGCGTTTGTATTGAGTGGCTGTTGTGGAGCTACTTGGGGGCAGGCAGTAAGTGATGTTTTCTGCAATTGTATTATATAATCTCGCTGCTAAGTCATCCTTTTCTTTACTTTATTTATGACTTCTTGGTTCCCATGTATCTTTCAACACTCAATTCTATGGAGTATTGAGGAAGATACGGCCTCGTAAAGACACAGTACTTAGAGGCCGGGTGTTGGGTGGGGATGGTTGGAATTAGAGCTAGATTAGGTTGATTATAGGTGACGGGGGCGCTGGGACATGGTCCGTACATTACACTGAGCTGTTATTGTCTGATGTGATGCTGTGGACCCGCGACCGGGCACTGTGCAGGATGTTTAGATGCGCGCCGCGTGCGTCAGACTGTAATCGCATTTGGGCCCTACTCTCTGCCCCGCCACGAGGCAGCGAACCGCCGAACGCCGTCGCGACACCACCGCCTGCACACGGCAGGCTTCGGGGAAGGTCCCCGAGCGTCCAAGGGCCCACCACGCTACCACGCAAACGAGCACCCCGTCAACGCCTGCCGGAATCCGGCGGAGAGGCGCAGCACGAGGCTGCGCCATCGGGTGCGGCGACCGCCCCCCATACTCCGGAAACTAGCAGCCGCCCGCGGGCCGCAACAGTGGCGGACACCTCCGGCGATTTGATTACGAATGCCGATCCAACCCCCACCCCACCCAGTGATCTTCGACCCTAAACGCGGCGAGCCACGGCCTTTGGGGCTGCCAATCGGTGAGTTGGGTGGAGTGGCACCCTGTGGAAAGCAGCGTTCTTTATGGCGCGGCTGCCCAGCCTCTGCACATGGCCCTTTGCCCTTTGCAAGTTTGTCCAGCCGTGCCCTTTTTGGCCACCTGCTTACGGCGCGGAGGGTTCTGGGGAACTGTTTCTAAGGACGGGACGTGAGGCGGTGGTCCTCGCCCCACGGGGAACTCCCTAGCTGGCCGCTTGACGTTGGGTGCCAAACGACTTGAGCGTTTGCGCGTGTTTCTGGCTGGTGACCGAACACGCGCCCACCGTACCTGGCCATTATGGGGGCGCCGCCGAAGTAAATGGCAAAGGTCGGGTAGGATTTAACGTATGCCGCATCCGCCTGGGGGCGCGAAATTGACCTGACATATTCGCCGGCCCTGTGCGTGTATTCCAACAGTATTAGCAAGGGCACCACATGTGGATGTACATCCATTGCCCCACAGGGGAATAGGCCGCGCGGGCAGCCCACACGGGTGCCCGCGTCGGCAGCGCTCCTCCCCGTCCTCCTGCCGGCCGTGTGGCCTGTTCCTGGGCGTGGCCGTTGCTGCCCCCTTTCGCATGCAGCGCGGGCCGCACTCCAGAACAGGCCCAACGGGCAAGACTTGTGCACATCCTCGAGGCATCCCAGTTCCCGAGCGTAGCGATCCACTGCCAGGGGCTCGGCAGCCGACCCAGCGGGTCGAGCAGTCGCCCGTGCCAAGGACTGGCCGCGGTGCCCCGTCGTGGGGGCGGAGCTAGCCAGACGGCTGGCCAACATGGTGCAACATGCGGGTCGACGTTCTTGGGCGACGGAGAGACCCAGAGCGTCTTCGAGTAATGGAATGCGCCGAGGTGGCGGGGGGAGGGGGGGGAAGGGGGGGGGAGGGAGGGGCAGCAGTGGGGCGCGCGTGGCGGCAGCCGGGGAAAAAGGTGAGCGATTCGGGGGATTTCGGGAAAGCTGTTTCGCCTTGTTTGGATTTCGGGATTCTGGTTTCGCTGGTCTCGTTGTGAGGTTGTCCCGCGTGGGCGGCTCCCGTGCCGGGCGGCGCAGGGGAGAGGACGGACAGGGCGTCCAACTGTTGCGCAATTGGAATTGTGTGCGAGGCTGCGTCGGAGAGCTGGCAATAGTAAAAGTTGTTCTGGAAGTTGGCGCAGTGGTAAATGATGGAACGTCAGTCTGTCGACAAGCGGACGTAGCCACAGTGCAAGAGCGGCAAATCAGTGAAGAAAGTTTCCACACTATGGCGAGATGTTGCCATCAACTTCTCATGAGCTGTGTTGTGAATGGCGTGCAGGAGGTTCCTTTCATATTTTGAATTTGTAATGTTATTGATTGTATGTACAAATGCACCTGCACCATGCAACAGGCTTCATTGCTGGCTGTTGCATATGACTAGGCGATTCCAAGCCAAAAACTCCCCACGCAAACAGATCTGACTCTGCATGGCCTTGCCAGCAAGCTTTCCTGCTAATGAAAGCTCATCCTGAGGGGTGTTTCCCAAATAAACCAGCAACCTGCCTACCGTCGGATGGCAAATGACCCTCACTACTTTTGTCAGGATTACATTACCCATAATGACTGGATCCCTGTCCCAATAAAATCGGAAGCATGGCAAGTGTACAAGCGGATTAAGCACAGGAAAGGTTGTGTCACACTTTAGGAATTCTGCAGCTGCTCTGACATGACCTACTAGGAGGGCACTGTAGGCTGCCCATTCTGCCTCCTCTTCTTGTGTTCATGGTGATTGAGTGAAGAGTGCAAGCTATGAGGGGGAGTCGATTGGCAAATGTCGTCACACTTTGTTAGGCTTCCCACTTGTTGCTGTGGCACACTGAACTCTTTGGGAGTGCAGTCTCCTGCATGCTAGCACAACAGGATTCTTGCACATTGAAGACAAAGAGAAACAAAGAACTGCATGCAAATGGAGTGAACGGAGGGCACCCGGACTCTCGAATGCAATGCAATAGTTTGGAATCAATTGATTTTGAATGCCCATTGGGATCCTTACAAATGCAAGGTCAGTGCTCTGTAAAGTTTAGCAGATTGGTGTGAAATATGTGGATTCGACATCGCCCAAAAGCTGCAAGGGCAGTGCTTTTCGTAGTTGATAGACTCTCCTTGTGAAGATTTCAGTGACATGGAAAGTGTTGCTTTCAGGTAATCACCAAGGGCACAATGTGCTGTCGTTTTCAGCTCTCAGCTTAATGAAATCCACCTGTCAGGCGACATGTCTGGCCATTTTGACATGAAGAGGTGCATTGCAGAGTATTTTGGACCTGCCATCTTTCAGAAGCAAGAATAGCACAACAAAGCAGAAATGATGGAGGTGAGAGGACACAGGGGCCAGATCAAGTGGAACATGATAAAAACAGGTGAGGAAATACTATAGTCAATATTGCTTGGCAAGTCTTTGGTGTTTGTATTGGTTTGGTCAATCAGGCCTACACTAGATTGTTCCTTGGGGATAACTTGATGCATTGATGCATGGGGGCAACTGTGTTAGTTTATCTGTGCTTGTTGATGCGTACTGGCAAGTTGTTCAGATTACACATTGCGATTCAGCAGTTGCTGAACACAGCCATGTAGGATTTGACACCGGCAAATTGCTGGTGGAATGATTTGGAAACTCAAGGTTACTGCATTTGCCCAGAGCAAGAGCAAGCTTGCAAGCCTGTTGCTAATGTTTGTGTGACAATATGAAACATGTGCAATATGTTGTCTGACATTGGCTAACATTGGTTGTGGCTTCGGGAATTGGATTAGTGGCACTCCAAAATATGAAATGAGCAATGATAGTTTGTTTCAACTTCAAGCTCATATAAGTTGCCTCACCACATCTCACAAGGTCAGGGATTCCTGTGCCATAGAAGTCTTTGTTTGGCTTTTGGGAGCCATGCTGGCATTTTTACAGTCCTAGGATCTTTAGCTAGGGTGGAGAGATCCGTTCGTTTGAAATATGTGGGCTTGATGTGGGTGCAGTGGTGATGAGGGGAGCCAAGGCAGCAGGTATTATCCATTACAAGAGTGGCTATCCATGAGGGTGGCAGAGTTGAATGTAGCAATGGGGGTTCCTGTAGCCATGACGTGAAGAGAGCAAGGTTGGACTGTGGCAACATGCGATCGATCATGGCATTGGAGGTGAGGTAGTGGGGGCATGCGGATGGGGTGCAATATGCTAGGCTCATGCAACGATTCTGACAATTGTATGCATTGGGCATTCCCGGTTTTGCTTGTTGTGGGCTCCCACAGCTTCTTGTTATCATTATACGGGGCTATTGGAACAAGATTTGTGATGGACACATCAGGACACTATATTGCTCATACTCGCTGCTTAGACTAGCAGACATGTTCACGTTGTGCATAAGCATGCCCATGACTAGTAGATGGGCATTTCGTCAGACAAGACATTGCTTCCATACCATGTGATATATCTGTGTTTAGCCAAGCCCTTGACTATGGTTGCAGGTTTTGATACTCCCAACATAACCAATAAGCAGTTACAACTCTTGCATTGCTCGTTTTTAACTAGTTCCTTGTTTACGTGGGCCAACAATATAAGGAATTGTTTCAATGCTTGTTGACAACATGTGCGTGCACCTAAAACTATTGTGATTCTGATCAGGACGACCACTTGGTATGGCATCTCTTTCATCAGTATGGGGTTGTGGAAAAATTTTGTCAGGGTGCTTGGCTGAGACCTCAGACTGCCCCATGCATCATTTGTTGGTTAGCAAGCATTGTTTCAGATTGGCAACACTTGATGTCCCACATTGTTGGTAGATCAAGGGCAGTATAGTAGGGGTCCCTACATAGCGGCCCCCCAATCGCGGCCCCTTTGTGGCTTGTCACCATCTTTGTAGTACTTTATGCAAGGTTGTTGTGCACAGGGACCTCAAACTATTTGGGGGGCTGGTTAAGCGATCCCTGTTTAGTGACTTGTATAGGTTTAGCAACCCTTTCAACAACTTGTCATTGTTCTTGTAGTTTTTATTTCACAGCGACAAGCCCTAGTGCCCGCGACGTTGGCATTGTGACAAAGTCATGGGCATCAGAAACCAGTATGGGCCTGGTAGGTTGGGTGTAGCGAAACCCCTACACTGGCATCCATGGTACCCCCTACACTGGCGACAAGGGTACCCTTTGCATCCATTGCTTAGGGTACCCCCCTAACACAATAACCCCCTCAGCCCCCAATGGCACACCTCTTTCAGCCATGTCAGAGGAGGGGGGGGGGGGAGGGGACCAGGAGCCACTGCTATATTGGTTCCTAGTTCTTTTGGGCCAATAATACACAAAATTGCCCAATGCTCATCGACGTTAGTGCTCACTTGAAACTGCTGTGATCCTGGTTGCAACCAGGAGATTTGCGTGTTGACCACTTGGTATGGCATCTCTTTCATCAATAAGGGGGTGCAGAAACCTTGCCAGGCTGCTTGACTCAGACTTCACACAGCTCCATAGGGTCAATTCCTGGTTCACTTTTAAATGGCAACACTTGACATCCCAAATTGTTGGTAGACAAAGTGTAGTATTGGTTGCAACTTGCAAGGACTGGCATGATGAAAGGACCAACCGATTCTGCCATAACCATGCAAGAACAAGAGCTTGTAGTTGGGAACAAAACATTGCTCAAGCTGCAACAAATGAATGGAGGCTATTGCTATTGATAGGCCTTGGGGCCAGTTTGAGGGCAACAATATGTAGGCAACATGCTGGGGAATCTTGTTTGGTGACCATTGTGCTCATGTTCTATTCTGCTTTGCAACAACCTCTTCTCCTCATTTTACTAACCTGGGTGGGTGTGAATGCAATTGATTGAGGTCATGTCAAAGCAGCCAAACACTTATCATGCATTTGTATGATGATGCTGGGCATAAGTCTGTATGCAGGTGGTTTGGTGCACAATTTCCATGCAATTCCTCGAATGAAAGCCCGGTTCATTAGTGTAGCGGTTCAATGGCCTTCTGCCCTTCACATGCTCCCCCTTGGGCCATGGTTCATAGCAAATGTACATGGCCTTGAATGGTTGGATGCACTAGGACATGATTCATACATGGGCTTATGACATGGTTGTTGTTATGTCGCAACCACCACACATGGAATGGTGAACCATCAATCTGTAGGGCCTCGGCCAAGCATCTTTGGTTGCAGGGGTGAATTCAGTCCTCAAGGATGGGTGAGGCTATTGAAACAAGAGGACATGGATGTCCAAGCAAGCCATGTGGCAACTTCACGACACCAACAACTGGTATTGCATTTCCAAGCTCATGGGCAAGTTGTGGCCCTATGGCAGCTCAATGTGTGCAGTTTCGCCCGCACAAACAAATTTGGCCACAACATATTGTATGTGGTTGTTCACCTATTATTGGTTGTGGGGGCAAAATGTGCCATGGCAATGTGTCTACCCATCTTGCGCACAATTAGTACACCCTCTTGTATGTGAGGAATAGGAAAAGTTGGCATGAAGTGATGAAACCAAACTCGTCACATGTGGTATGTTGAGTGTTGAGGTGACATCTTACAATGAACAATCAAATACTTCCTCTATCCGGAATTAAATGAAGACGTTTCATTGAGTGGCTGCAGTCATGTCAAGCCTTGTCCTTTTTTTTTGAAAATCCGACTGCAGTACCACCTTTAAGTTCTGTACATGATGTCAAATTTTTGTGGGGAATGCATTAATATAACAAATTGGGCACAGCCTCAAAGACGCCCAATTCCTATACCATAATTTGACCCATCGCATTGGCGTGTTGGCCTGGCCGGGAGTGGCGTTCCGTGTCCAAGAACGCCCCACTCTCGAATGCAGACTTTCTCGTGGAGTCTGCAGCACCGTGGAGGTATAGTTGACCATGTGCAACTCAAGCTCCAGCACAAGGATCGACACCCATCGCTGTGGAGCGCTAGCAGAAACCACCCCGGTATTTGTTTGTCACCATCGCTGATTTCTGGATTTCGACCCATCTTGTGCAACGACACACTGGCATGCATGGGATCCATCCTTGTTAATACGTTTTCAATTATCCTGAGACCCGCCCTGTTGTCGCTACATGCACTAAAGACATTCTATTCTGTTGCGGCTTACAGCAATGGCATGGTTGGAGCAAAGCCATGCCTCTTAAAAGCAATCAATTCCCGCCAATCTTTGGGCAGTGAAAGATTACGATGTGCAGATGGAGGTCCCTAGTGTCTGTCCAGACAGCCTTTCAGCATCCTGCATGGTTGGCATCTGAAATTTTGGACGGTGGCATCTTTCAAAGCGTTGTGAACAGCCCTGATAGGCCTTCGTGGAGGAAGCACCCACCACTTCCATTTCTGGCGATCTTTCTGCTCATGTGCTAAAGGCTAATGACGCAAACCTTCCAAACTTCTTGCGGTGGTTTTGCTTGTCTTGTTGACCCCGTGAGTGCTGGTGGAGTCTTTTGAAAGATGTCTCGATCGTGAACTTGGGCGATTTTTTGGATTTCCGATCTCCAGATGGGCATTTGGCCGGACGGGGAAATCCACAGTAGAAATCGACGATCGGGTGGTTTTAAATCTGGTTGCACCATCTCGCCTCGTCTTAGGGACGGCTCCGACCTGCTGTTTCAACTGTGGTTGCAGCTATCCATTTCTTGGTGCGCAACATCAAGTGCAGGGCCACCCTCTCCGGGGGTCGGTTTTAGGGGTCGCCAACCCTGACTTTGAGATTCTCCAACCGCTCTGCCCCAATCTTGCGGATTCAGAGTATTGTCATTTACGCAGTACTTAATATTTTGACTTGAAATTTTGTCCAGAGAATTGCATGTAAGTTCATTAAAGGCTCGCAAATTTTGGTGAAGAACAAATAAGTGTGTGATGTAAATTTGGCCTATCAAACAAACATGTTCATTTAATTCCGGACGGAGGAAGTATGCAATAGCCAAGATCAGCAATCCAACTTTGAAAAAATGATTGTTGTAGTGCTCATCACTGGAGTTTGTGGCCAGTAAGGATTAAGCTTTGGTGGATGGTGCACTCATGCCTTGATGCGTGCTTGAGCCGCACCACCATTTTGCAAGATCACCATAGAATGCGGGAATTGGCCCATGGCTTTTCGATGGCCCTCATCAGAGGTGTGTGGCACAATTGTTGTGCTGCCACACCTAACACAGGTGTTGCACTGCTGAAACCTGCTGTTCCCCAAAACTGCAGTTGTGCACCCCTCTCCAGGCAATGCAATGCTGACTTGGTATTGATCAATAGCTTGTAGGCATGCACGGGCAAAGGTTCTGGGACAAGAGTGGACGTCAGCTGGGTGTTGTAGAAGAAGGCCAACAGCTCCAGGGTGTGCATTTCATAGGTTGGCAGAGACAGAAATGGAGCTGATGCAAAAGGGGATCTGAGCTAAACACCCTTAGGCCCATGATCAGCTGCATGGGCAACAGTTGCAGGGACAACATCTGGCAAGAACCTACAAAGGTGTGCCCTTGATACCAAAATGAAATGTCCAATGACGTGCCTGTGTTTTGGAGATTGGCAATATGTCTACCATCCATGTTGCATGTTAGTTCGCATCCCTAAAGCATAGCCCACCAAAATGACAACTTGCTTTAGTTAGTACTGATGCAAAGCATGGCCACAATGACTTCTGGAGGCAATGCCGGTTTGAAGGGCAGTGCCCTGTCATGTGATGGCAAATGCAATCAAAGTAGTTTGAACCTGGACACATTGAACGAAAACCCACTTGGGAGCCATTCCATGTCAGCCACTCCCGCCGCATGCATGCAGCTATGAACTTTCAAATGCAATCACCGGTTTTGGCCCATGCTGCGTTCTTGGGCGGCAGTAGTTATTTGAACATTTGTTCATTGTGCCTGCAATGTTTAGGCCATCCAAGGCCACAAAGACCCTTGGGCGAGCCACTGCAGTGGAGTCATTGACGAACAAAATGACAGGAGTTGAAATGATGGAAGACCAAAGGTGTTGGGGAAAGTTCATCACCCGCATGCACTGTGTCCAACCATGACATGTCCACCAAACTTAGCACCTAATGTTCAGCAGCAGCTCTTGGTAGTGGCGATCAATGCTGCAGCAGTAGCCCAAGGATTTCCAGGACCAGTGTGCAAGTAGTTTGTAGGTATTCAGACGGATTACCAGCACCTAGCTTCAATGGCACTAGACTGATATTGTGAGCCACCATCATAGCAAGCCCTGTTGCTGTTTGACACTACAACATACCGGTCTCTTCTGTTGGCACATATTATTGAACCATCCATGCTTTGTGCTTTGTCATTGTCTTTAATGCTTGCATCACAACAGTAAGGTGCATGATTATGTAATCAGCGTGCAAACAATTAACATGTTTTGATCAAACACCATCTGAACTAGGCTGAGTGGTTTTCCAGCCCTATTGTGATTGTGAACCTTGAGCGCAGCGCTTGACGTTGCTCTCGGGCTACTGCAATTGTGATGTACTTTAATTCTCAGCATTTGAGTGCTTTTTCATTTCACCAAGTGGAGAAATTGCCCATGTCTAGGGGCATTGGAAACGTGTTGGGCCACGCGATGACATCACAAGTGTGCATTTTGCTGAATGCACACACATCGTCTGCAATCTGACTGCCAAGCTTTTGAACGTGTTGATCCACACAGTAGTCAACACCGATGATGTGCGAAACACACATCACCCCGAGCTTGTGAGCCTAGGTGGCTATGGTACTACATTTGTGTCTCAAGAGTCTGTCGTCATTGAGAAGCAGCAGCCGTCATCAGCACATTGTGTTTAGATGCCCACATTCATGCATTGACCATATGTGCAATTTTACAGAGAAACAAAGGTGTGTCCGTGCCTTTTGGAGTGGTAGACAGGTGCAACTGGAGGGCCCACAATTGCAATTGCTTCCATGGTGCTTCTGCCCAAATGGCGCTTGTGCAAGGTAGTGCGCTGATGGAAAGCTCTGGCATGGCTAAAGAAGTGGCGTGCATAGTGGCCAATGCTGTCTAACAGGGACATAGGTGTGTTGTTGCTTTTGCTTTTTCAATGGGAATGTTTTTTTGGGATCATATGGAAGTGTGTACAGCCGTTCAACAACCGTTGCAAGGACTTGTCATGGCTAAAATCTGTGTTCACTTACGCATCTGCAATTGCATCAGTTCATTGAACCCAACGGTCCTTGAAATCGGTGTTTTCAGCCTTGTTTGGCATCCGGAATGGCCTGTCACATGGGCACATAGTAGTACGGCATGTAATAGCAAGTGGCAGTAGTACGGCATGTAATAGCAAGTGGCAGTAGCATGCTATGCTATCAGGGTGGACGTCGATGCAAAAGAGTGCCAATATCAACAACATCTTTGTTTCGAGCTCTTGGCGGGGATGTTTCGAGCTCTTGGTGGGGATGCAAGTGCGATTGACACGCTTGTATTTGTTGGCGCCGCCGAACAATTCCCTAATCATTGTTGAAAGGCCTGCACCACCGGAGGGCATGCTGAAGCGCGCAATAGGCAACCTTCCTCTTTGCATGCCGTATGGTCCGATGGGCACGAGTTTTGTGCGCACACAAGAAGGAAACTCCATCAGCTTTGCCACCCAATCCAAGGTGTAATTGTGGAAGGAGGTCGGATCTATGGTTGTGTGATGTTTTTGATTTGTGTAGAATGTGTGTGATGCCATGTTGTGTGCGGAGTGTGATTGTGATGGGGGTTCTGTCGGGGTCAGCAATTTTGTGATGGCCAACTTCCTTGAGCGAGTGGTTCTTGGTTGCGGCCGATGCCTGTGGCTTCAACGTGGCTGTGGTAGTGCTGCATGTCACAAGGTGTGTGGTGCTAGGGTGCACTTGTGGCAGAATGATCACCAACACTGTGTCCCATGAACGCTCGTTCGAGTTGCAAGTGTGTTGGGTGTGACAGGGCATGTAGGCATGCCCATCGGGCGCAGCCGTCGTGGACGCGGCTATGTGTCGTTCATGTGGCAATGGAGAGTGGACGCAACTGCCACTAATTGAGGTGAATTTAACACATTTTGGTGGTGTAATGCTGGCATTGTTAATCACTAATTAATCACCATTACCGCTGGTGCTGGCATTCTCAGCATTGTGCCAAACGACGCTCCTTGTGGCGAACCTTGGGTGACAAACAGCTGAGCATCACAAGCGCCCCCACAGGTTTCCTTGCATGCAAGGAAAGGGGGTGAAAGCCGGTTGACATGTTGACTTGGTCAACGTCACATCAGCGCAAGCAGTTGACCGTCCGTTGGGCGATGTGACCATGTAGTGGGAGTGAGGGTGTCTGGCATGGAAAACCTGCGGATGTCCTTGCACGCGTCGGTCGCCACTGGGCTGCTGGCCGGCAAGGATATTCCTCGTGCACCCCATTCCCCAGGGAGTGTCCCAAAGCACAGGAGGCAATGAGCTGGTTCCTTGCCAGGGTCGTTGCTGCTGTGTGAAAGTACTGCTTTTGATGTTGCATGGGCTCGCCGCCTCTTGAAAGAACTTGCTTATGCACGTGCTCCCACAATGGATTTTTTGGGCGGCAAGCTCTCAGCAAATCTAATGCACATAGAAAGCATACCAAGCTATCACACATGGCCTAGGGAGAGCCAAAATGTATAGCAGTGCCAAGCACACACTACAGAGGGTTTTGTGGATTGATCCAATCAATGCAATAAGCGGATGCATTACGCAACGAACTTAATGTTATGGTAGTGCCGCAATTGCCCATGGATATACATCCACAAGCCACAATTTCCCATAGAAATATATGCACAAGCAAAGGCATTGCTTATATGCCAATTTTTGTGCTTGTTAGCCATGAATAGGCCATGCTAACTTGCTGGCTTGTTGAAGGTTGTGTGTTGTGATGAGTTCTAATTAATTGGTATGAATCATCAACACATCTATGTTGGTAAATAGCGGTGGAAACCTTGTTGAAATTGGACAAAGTAGTGTAATGCTAAGTGTACTATTTTGCCAAAAGGTGAGCCATTATGTGATTGATCATATGGTTGGGATAAGTTTGGTGATGTTGTGCGTGAGACTTGTTGTAGGCAGACACCTGTTTGCTTAAGGCTGCAAGGATAATAATATTGCGTACAAGCTCCCTTACAAGTGAGGGCGTGATGTCAAATGGTGTGATGTGGGTAATGTTTCAAAGCAACGAAAAGAAAAAATGACCTTTCTTGGATTAAGTTAGCGGCAAGCTATGGTGGTTCCATTTGCACACACCAGCTCCCTCTTAAGTGAGCACCTGATGTCAAATGGCATGATGTGGATTATGTTTCAAGGCAGCAAAGACGAACATACCTTTTTTTTTGAAACAATCTTGCCATGACTTGCCAAGTGCACGAAAGGTGTTTTGGCTTTTTTGCCAAACAATTTGGGTGAATGTATGTGCATGTGAGTCCTCACATAGTTGCAGTTCATCCGCCAATTGGTGTGTAGGTGCTTCTTCAAGTCGGGTGAAAAAATGCAATCTTAGGTGTCTTCTTGGTGAAGACCTTGCAAACATCTGGGCCTCCATTGCCTTTTGCCCCCTTTACAGCGTGCTTCCTATGACAGTCAGGTCCCCAACCCTACAAATGATCTGTGGGGGCACACCTCTTTTGTTGCAGCTTGCTCGCATCCAACATCAATACCTTGAGCAGAGTTGCGGTGAACACGCCTAAGTTGCTTGCCGCAAGATAGGATGAGGTTGTGTAGCATGTTGATGAGATGGAGTGTTGATGTTGTGCATTGTGGCAACTGCCATATTTGTTGCAAATATTTGTGGTAATTGCATGGGGGCTGCTTGCAAGGATGTAGTGTGCACATTGTAGTCACACTACGTTTTGCCCTTTTGTGCCCAATGGAATTGAGGCAAATTTTGATGACTTCCCAATTTTGTAGGAGAGGAGGAAGTTAGGGGAGCTCTTTGGCGAAGATGGCATAGGTGTCCACATGAACAACATGGGCATGGAGGATTGGTTGTGCAAGAGCGAACGACCCCTTTCTTATGTTGTTTGTTCTTATGATCCTAGAGTTGTTATGTGTCCCGACCACACCAACCTCCTCCCTAGGCAGCATGTCCTCTCGTACAGGTGAGATGAAGATGGCACTGATGTTGGAAGTGGGGCGGGTTGGCTCTGTGTTGCCTTGCCTCTATCCAATCCTTGCCTCTTTGGAGTTTGACAACATTGCGTTGCAGTCTATGGGCACGGTTGTCGTGTTTTCCCCAGCATGGCAACTTTGAAATGAGGGTTTCAAGGCAATGCACATCTTTGCCAAGTGGCATATGACTGTTAAGAACGCCCAATTTCCTAGGAAGGGCTTGTGCAATGACAATCACATGCAATGGTGTCTCCAGCACGCAAGTTTCACTTTGCTCTATGGTTGGGGGACACCGTTGTGTTGTTGTCATGCTCAATGTGGGTGGCGTTGGAGGGGTGGGTGGCGATATTCAAATGAGCAAAAAAAACTAAGGAATTGTCTTTTCTTGCCCTAAAATTACCAGGGCAAGAAGCCATGTGAAAAAGGAATGGCTTGGTATTTAACCAGCTGTCCATGTATGAAGCCCACATGAGTTGTTGTCTGCATATGAAGAAGAAGAGACCCAGAGTGTTGCATGTTAGTTCTTGAACGGCATGCCACCAGAGTGTGCTCGCACACATTGGACTAGAGTGCGTGATGAGGATGGCTGCCTATTGTGCACTTCAGCACACACCCACGTGCCACGAGGCCATGAAAAGATGAGTGCAATGATGACAACTTGATAGCCCATACTATAGTAGTGTGAAAATTACTAGCCATGCTGCCATTGTGTTGGTGACCAACTTGCAAGTGTTTTTGGTGTGACAAGAAGGCAATTTTTCCATGGATGCATTTGGGAGATTGACTCATGCGGTATTTGAAGAGGGCGAAGTTGCATGTGGATCCAAGTATTTGCATTGGCATGCTCGTTATAACATTATGTATTTTGGGGAGCGTTGTTGGTCCACCGGTTGTGGACGAAATTTTGCGGGAGCCAGCGTCAAAGGCCACGATGGCGATTCGCCATTGTGGCTTTTGACGCTGGCTCCCGCAATGTACCCGCGCGCGGTGGAGCAACGGAATGCCGCAAGCGCCCCCACAGCTTTGCTTGCATGCAAGGAAAAGGGATTAAACTTACAAGTTTAGCAAGTCAATGGGCGGCTGATGTGGACGCTTGGAATGTCAAGTCAAGGATATCCTTGTAACATTGCAGCACCAACCCCGTTGACTAGGTACACGCATATGGCGTGATCGTTGACCGTGGCGGGAGCGACATTCGCCTGCATGCGTGAAACGTTGGCGTGCTAGACGTCACATTATTGCAAATGTTGTTTTTGGTGCATGCAAGGAAATTCCGTCACATTGTGAGACGCCCCCTTGGATGCAAGTGAATGTGGAAGGACAAGTTTCCCGGCGTGCAGGAAACCCCGTTGATACGGGGACGCCCGGCTGAACTGGATATGTACAGGAATTGAGAAAGGAAACATACTCCTTGCATTTTCCATGCAGCCCGTGTGCGTACAAGGGCGTGTAATGTTGCATGGGCGCGCCGCCGCCCCAGCATGCACTGGCAGGTTGTCGGCTATCGCTGGTGGCGCGCGCGCGCCGGTTTGCGAGCTGTCGCATCGATCTGGAGTTGTGCGCAGTCGAGATGTGCAATGTAGAAATTGCAGCAGTGCGGTCCCCGGGATGGGGGGCCGCAGAATGTGCGGGGAGTGCTGGCGATAACGTCGCCGGCCGCTCGTGGGTTCTGATGCCGTTGACGGTGAGGAGGAACATGTGAGATACGCCCCCCCACATGTGTGTGGTGAGCACATCATGTGTGCATCGCCGGCGCCAAGTTTACGCAAGGAAATTTGTGCGCCAGTGGTGGAAGAAAAAAGGGGTTATCCGGTTGATCCTGCCGGTAGTCATATGCTTGTCTTAAGGATTAAGCCATGCACATCTCAGTATGAGCGACTTGAAGGGCGAAACTGCGAATGGCTCATTACCTCAGCGATAATCCACTTGGTGGTTTGTGTAGATGGATACCCTCAAGAATCCTGGGGCTAATACATGCGTGCACCCCGACTCCTGGGAGGGGCGTGCTTGCCGGACATCGACCGACTAGCTTCGGCCACCCGCAGGTGAACCATGGCAACCTCATCGATCGGGCTCCGCCCGACATGCCATACGAGCTTCTGCCCTATCAACCGGTCGGTAGGATATGGGCCTACCGTGGTCGTTACGGGTGACGGAGGATTAGGGTTTGACTCCGGAGAGGGAGCCTGAGAGACGGCTACCACATCCAAGGAAGGCAGCAGGCGCGCAAATTACCCAATCCCGACACGGGGAGGTAGCGACGAGACATACCGATGTCAGGCTCTTCGAGTCAGGCAATTGGAATGGGCACAACCCAAACACCTTAGCGAGGATCCATTGGAGGGCAAGTCTGGTGCCAGCAGCCGCGGTAATTCCAGCTCCAATAGCGTATATTTAAGTTGTTGCGGTTAAAACGCTCGTAGTTGGACTTTGGACCCCGTTTCGTCAGTCCGCCCTCGCGGGCATGCACCGCACATCCGGCGGCCTTTTTGGTCTGTGGTGTCCGTAGCAATGATCAAGAGGAGCGGTCGGGGGCATTTGTATTCCACTGTCAGAGGTGAAATTCTTGGATTTGTGGAAGGCGAACATCTGCAAAAGCGATTGCCAAGGATGTCTCCATTGATCAAAAGCGAAAGTTGGGGGATCGAAGATGACTAGATACCATCGTAGTCCCAACCATAAACGATGCTGACTAGGGATCAGCGGGCGTTCCGTTTTGAGGCCCCACCGGCACCTGACAAGAAATCGAAGTTTTTGGGTTCCGGGGGGAGTACGGTCGCAAGGCTGAAATTTAAAGGAATTGACAGGAGCGCACCACCAGGCATGGAGCCTGCGGCTTAATTTGACTCAACACGGGGAACCTCACCAGGTCCGGACATGGCGAGGATGGACAGATTGAGAGCTCTTTCTTGATTTCATGGGTGGTGGTGCATGGCCGTTCCCAGTTCGTGGGTTGCCTTGTCAGGTTAATTCCGGTAACGAACGAGACCTCAACCTGCTAAATAGCCCCGACCGGGCTGCCGGGTGGCCGGCTTCTTAGAGGAACTGCTGGCACATGCTAGCGGAAGTTTGAGGCGATAACAGGTATGTGATGCCCTTAGATGTCCTGGGCCACACGCACGCTACACTGGCACGGGAAAAGAGTGCGCCCTGGGCAGAAATGCCCGGGCAATCTTGAAAACCGCCCTGTGACGGGGATAGACTCTTGCAATTCTTGGTCTTGAACGAGGAATGCCTCGTAATTATGAGTCATCAGCTTGCGGTGATTACATCCCTGCCCTTTGTACACACAACCCGTCGCTCCGACTGATTGAACGTCCTGGTGAAATGCGCGGAAGCGCCGCGCTCCGGCGCGGCGCTGAAGCTCTTTGAACCCTGGCGTTTAGAGGATGGAGAAGTCGGAACTAAACTTCTAGTGAGCTCCGCTCCTAGAAGGGATCCCGCCCTTGTGAATAAGGCAGCATGGGTGGTTTGCTTCGGTTGTTGTTGGATCCCAAAATGTGTGTTGGCTTGGGTTGTTGGATCCCAAAATGTGTGGTGGGAAGCGTATTGTGGTTGTTTATTGATAGTTTTGGGGGTAGGGAATGTGAAAAGGAAAGAAACACAGATGTAATGGCTATTGGGATGGTTGGCGAGGTAGTTGACAAAAATGATGCATGCGCACAACTGCATTGGGTCATTAATATGTGGAAATTTGACCTCTGTAGTCATAGCATCTTTTGATGCAGGCTGGCGGAGGAGTCATGGCCGGGTATTTGACACAAAGGTAGTGCACGTGGACACAGCCAAAATAGATCATGAATATGTGGAAATGCGACCTCTGTAGTCAAAGTATCTTTTGATGGTGCTTGGCAGAGCAAATGACTAGTTGGGTGGTTGAAGGAAAACAATGATGTAAACATAGTATCTTTTTGCTGTGGGCTAACAGAGAAGACAGGACTGGGTAGTTCAAGGAAAACTGGCACATGTGGACTAGAGGTGGCCACCCGGATCCGTTAATAGCGGACAAAGGTTAATTTCCGTTAATTTTCCGTTAATTAACAGAAAATAACGAAAAAAAACAAAAATTAACCAAAAATTAGCGGATTTTTGGATTTTTTGGGGATTTTTGGGTTTTAGTCATACTTATAGTTTATGGAATTCGCTATTAGAGAGTATGTTTGTATTTTATTTCAACCTATGCATACTAGATTTTCAACTAGCCGCAGTTGTTGTGATTTTTTGGGTTTTTTTCGATTTTTTTGGATTTTTTTCGTTTTTTCTGAATTTTTCTCCCTTTTTCTTTAACGAAATTTAATGGACAGCTGATAAAAATTAACGAAGCGGATTTAACGGACCGGATGGCACCCTTGAATGGCCACCTCTAATGTGGACACAGCCAAACAGGTCACAAATGTGTGGAAATGGCAGATCCAAATATCCTCATACATAACGTGCAAACTACGGCTGTAATCAACGGCGACCAGTTGCCAAATTGAACATTAACCCATGATTCACAACATTTATTTCTGTTCCATAAATGCAATCACTAAACACAAACAAACATTAACTACATGTTATTCCTTCTCCCTATTTCCAAGACATAAGCTAGATATGTGACAAAGCATTGTGCACACAAGGGAACAAAGGTATGTCGCTCATAGTGCATGCATTTGGGGCTAACACACCTGGCAAAGGCCTCAAATAAACACCAATATATAGATCAAAGTACCTATTGATATCATGCTATTATTCAATCATCTGGTTTCAGAATTGCTGCCACAGTTGCTGGCATGCATGCATTACCTTATTGTATCCCATCTAGTCGCTGCATATCACAAATAATGTGCTGACTACGAATCGTATGCTGGTGCACAATCCCATGTAGGCTGCTTATTGATCAGTCGCCACGTACAACATGCATGCCGTTCTGGAGGGCAATGGCGTTGGGCATGACCAAGACAGTAAATTAGGAGCATTTGGCGGGCACGTTCTTTTGGGAATAAGGGCAGACAAAGCAGAGCTTGCATTGCGCAAACTGCATGACTTCGAACAACGCACTATACAAGACATGCGTGTTTGTGCACGTTGTGGCATTGCGCAATTTGGCGGCGACAATCCCAACATCAAATACAATATTGGGACACACTACACGCACCTCGGCGTGGACGATGTGAAGGAACTGAGTGTCGTGCAAATGATGCCGCACTATGCAAGTACATGCAAACACGGGGCGCGGGTCGGTGGTTGGTCTGCTAGCAATGCCACAAGGACCCACAACTAACGAAGGGCCTCGTCAGCTTCGGCGGGCGGTCGCATTGGAATGGGGTCGTTAGGTTCGATCCCTTACATTTCATGTTGTTGTCTCTTATGCAAGTGGGGATCGAGTATTTCCCAAAGTCACGTGCCTTCATGAATGCGTGCAAATTGCCACTGATCCGTAATTTGACAGATGGCTTCTTCAGGCCTCTACTTGCAGTGGCAAAGAACGAGGCCATTGTTGGGGATTTGAATTCAACGGTGGATTACCTCAAAAGTGTGGGCAACCCACATTTGGAGAGATTTTGCATGGCCATGGACGCATTCCGAGATGAGGGCAATTTTCCAATAGCAAAACAGCAGACTTGCAGCAGCTTCTGTGGACCAGCAAGGCTGCGGCGATGAGTGGATGTTGTGGATGGGATGTCCACCATTGTTCTGCATCGAGTGGACCAGTTGGCACATTTGCGTCAAGGTGGCGATGCTTCCAATGCTATATTGGGAATCATGCGCATGCACAAGGAATACGAGACGAGGACAGCAGTGGACATCAAGAGTGTGCTTTTGGGGCCATTTGTGGATGAGGGCACAGGTGAGCCCGTGCCATCTGTGGAACAAGCAATGTTCCCGTTCCTTTTCCCCAGTGGCAAGACAGGATGGGCTGAGCAAGGGAACTTTATGGAGTACCTAAAGCGCAAATTCACACAGGTCGGCAGCCCCATCACGTTGTTTCAACCGTACCCCATTCTCATGTATCAATTGCACCTCAAGGAGATTGTCTATTGGAGGGTATTTAGGACGCATGAGGGGCGGGGCTGGACACAATGGACAGCCAATGCGAGCCACGACGAGGAGAACGACGCTTGCAGGGAGGTCTTGAAGTTGTGGATACCAGAGTATATCGCTGGGTCACCTCAGTATTGGTATGCACGCTATTGTGACTTGCGTGCAATGGCTGCCAAGTATGGGACACTACGATTCTTTGTGATGTTCACAATTAATGCCAGGGATTGGGGCGACATGACAGCAGTGCGCGAGCTTGTGGGTGAGAGCTTCATTGGGGTGGAAGTCAAGCGGATCCCATGCGAGGTGATGAGGGTTTTCAATAGGCGGCTGACCTTCATCTTGAACAACTTCATCTACTGCAAGAACCGAAAGGCAAAAGTGTTGGGCAAGGTAGAGCACCATGTGTATAGAGTCGAGTTCCAAGCGGGCGGGTTGCCACACATGTGAATGGCCATGTGGGTGGCGGAGGAAGACGTGGACCGTGTGAACAACAAGATTAGCACAACAGTGCCTCGATGTGAAGATGGAGATAGAGATATTAATTGGAGGCTTGGAATGCTGGTTTAGAGGTTGCAAGTACACGATTGCAGTCGATCTGGAAAGTGCCGACTTGGGCACTGCCATGACATGTTCCCTTCCCCCCCACGCATGAAAGCAGCGATTGTGGAGTACAAGGAGAAAACGGAGCACGTCGATGATGTTGGTGGTGGTGGAATTGCGTTGTATATTGTGGCTAAAAGCTCGGAATCTAGTGGCAGCGATTCCGACAACTCCAATGACAATATAGATGTTGATGGAGAGGATGAGGCCAGCAACACCAGCATAGTGTGTAGGTGGGAGTACCCTATGCTGGGAGAGGAGGACGCCTTGATTGTGCCATACCATCCGATTTTGTTGCTCTTGTTGAATGCCCACATGCACATCACTCGATTCTCTGCTAACGGCTGGCATGAGTACATGGCCAAGTACATGGTCAAGTAAGAGCCAAACAGATGCTTGCATTTGGATGAGAGGACTGTGCCACATTCGGCTTGCTAGTCGACCTCTCTGACAATGAGCGCAAGGTTATCACAGGCCTGTTTAGAGCACATGTTGTTAGCAGCCCTGAATGAGCACTACATGGGCTGGGGATGTACTTGGTGCATGCAGATGTCACAACGCTATTTGTGGACACCAACGCACCCAAATTTTGGTTAAGCTATTGGAAGCACTCAGATGTTGTGCACCTAACAATAGTGTGTTTTCAACAACCCGTTGGGGCTTGTTTTGATGACATCAAATTTATCGAGTACATGGAAGAGTATGCGATGCATAGAGGCAGGGAGCCTACCCACAAGTTCAGGCGGAAAGACCAAATGGGCAATTGGATTACGCCAAGACCAAGACCGATTGTCGTTCGCTTTCCCTGCATGAGCCCAAGAGAGAAAGACAGAGACAACTTTTTCCACCACTTGCTTTTGGTGTCCAAGGCATATCGTTCTTCGGAAGAGATGATCACGGCTGACAACCATTCTAGCATATACTTTGAGCAATGCCGCATTTTGGGATTCTTTGATGATGAAGACAATATTCACTATTTGTTGACATTGACAATGGAGAGACAAGGCTGGTCAACAGACGAATTTGAGAATGTCAAGCAGAATATCCTTGCCAACAAAAACAATATTGAGTTCCTACTCAATACAAATGTGAGCGATGATGACAAAGACAAGGAAAACGGTGATGATCACAACATTGATAATTGTGAAACCTCCACTACCCAAAACTCTCTGATGTCTAATGTGCCATTGTTGACAACTACACAGCTGGATCAAGAAATTTCCCAACTATCTTGCAGCCAACGTGCTGCATATAATGCCATCAC
The DNA here is from genome assembly GCA_905146915.1 of Ostreobium quekettii. Classification (NCBI taxonomy): domain Eukaryota; kingdom Viridiplantae; phylum Chlorophyta; class Ulvophyceae; order Bryopsidales; family Ostreobiaceae; genus Ostreobium; species Ostreobium quekettii. Next base: position 188,876 of record CAJHUC010003134.1, on the reverse strand, counting down.
AACCATGGATACAGGGCTAGTACAGCTAGAGGGCAAGACTGGCATAGGCAAGAGTTTTGTGCTATCGTGCACATACCAATGCATGCAACAAAAGGGCAAGAGGGTGTTGTCCACGGTGACGATGTGCGTCGCAACAATGCGACTGGCCTTGGATGCTTACACGGTGTATTCTGCTTTTAGATTGGGTATCGGCGCTCAATATGCCAGCATCGTAGAGGGATCCGTAGTCATTATGTGAATGAGACTCGCAAACGAGATTATTATAGATGAACCTAGAAAAGTCACTGAATGTTGTTGCACGTGTTTGGGCATTAATGCATTTAAAACAAAAGCTATTACTGGCTGTTGGTTGCCCCGTGCTATTGTTGGACAATCTTGATGTTACCAATGGTTTAGCTAATGAGGCAAAGGGCGTTGTTGAGGCACTCGAGGACCATAATATTGTTGTGCAGTCAGTGGATGGTCAGAAGCATTGGCGATTAATGCGGAGGAGCAGTACCAAGCGTTGCATGAGCAAGTATAGGCTTACCATGATTCAGTTTCCTGCGGCTTGTGCAATTTGTAAGACAGTGTACAAATTTCAAGGGGCAACTGAGGCGGGGTCTATTGTGATTGACGTGTGTGAGTTCAACCGCGCGTGGGTTGGGTACGTTGCTTTTAGTAGGGCAAGGTCGTTTGAGCAAATTCACGTGGTTGGGGAGCTGACGGATGATGTTTTTAAAATGGCAGATTGAACAACAATGGTTGTAGCATTTGAAAACAATCAACTTGTTTTGAGCCGGGTTGTGCAACAACTTTTTAGGGTGTTGTGTCTAAAATGTGTATGTGATGAAAGATGTGCTATAAAAGCAAATATCTCTTCTTTTTTAGAATATCATTGTACTAGTTTTGCCTTTTATATAATCCTATTCCTGTCTATCCAATGCTCCTAAAAGCACACAAAGGCGCTACCGAGAGTTGAACTCGGTATAGTAGGCACGTCTGCACCCCAACATAGTGGCCATTTCACCACAGCGCCAAATCCCACATTCCTATTTCCACTGCACAACCTAAATATGTCAGAACGCATTCCAATCATGTGTACGGGTCAACTTTCCATTGACCACACAGCAAGACATATATGCTACCAACCAATATTAATGGTTGTTACTACAAAGCTTTTGTGCTTCTGCAAATTCATTTAATTCAAAACCCTGTTCCAATGCTGACACGTGTGTTGCTTTCCTTCAAACCAGCATGTTGTTTTGCTTTGCCAACCACACAGTGTAGTCCAATTGTTTAAGCCGATGCCTTGCAGTCCCTCAACTTTGTGATGCCTACTAAAGCAACTTCAAACAATTCCATGCAACACAGCCCTCTCATGAGGAGTTCATTGAACGGTTGTAATTCAGTGATAGTCCAAAGATTGTCCGTATTGGCAATGATTATCAGTACATGATGCAATTTGTTTGGTGTGCACACAATTAGCAACTCGTCAAATGAGCTGCACTCGGGCAATGTATATAAGTAAAATAAACTCACCGTATATTGACAGCGATGTTGAGCGTGGCGCAAAACCCACAAATTCCCAGCGAGGCAGAGCAACGTTGCTCTTTTGGATGCACTGAGGCAAACGCAACAACAGAATTGTGATTATTTAGCACGAGGCAGGTAGCCCGCTGGCACCGAATGAATTAAATGCCAACAATGGTTGCAAACACTTACAACGTCAACAAGAACACAATATGGTATTGTGAAACAACAAATGGTTGCCAGTGAGTGTGTAAATTGTGACGCGCAGTGACTGGATAGCATACACCAACGCTGAAACAACCACGTAATAGAAGCAGTGCATGCACGCCCACAACAGGGGGAGTGGATTTGAGGCACTAATGGCAGTAGCCAATTTATCTAGACACCAAATGAAATGGGAGTTCCCATTTACAGTTGTGCACAGATCAAGCACGCAGGTGCTCTATCTTTGATGACCATTATTTGCCTAATGTGAGTTCCAAAGGGCGCATATCTGCAAATTCTATGGCGCCAAAATCAAATTCGCCAGCTATTAGGCATCCGCTACGTCTTGCTCACAAACAGAAAACACAGTTTGAATTGCCGCTCGTTCATTGTGCAATGTGCGGAACTGTAAAGTTGCAACCCGTAATGAATTTGCGTGCAAGGCAGCGTTTTGGCAGCTTGGTTTGCAAATAATTTATAACAAAGCTGCAATGCAAAAATACAATGTTGTGTTATGATACTATGTTTTGAGCGCTTTCATGCAGCATGCTGCTTCAATAGGAGTACCCCCCACATCTTGCACAAATTCGTGTTGTTGGAAATTTTCACCAAGTGCTCGAGCCTAAAACGTGTGCACCATCACTGGCAGCCATTTGTGCTTTGGAGTACTCAATACTTTGCCACATATCTAGGCTATGTATGTGAAGCAGTCAAAACGAACACCATGTAATTCTTCTTTGTTTGTGCCAAGCAAATGCCATGTGTCTTTGTTTGGCTCAAGTTTCCACAACAAAAGTAAATTTGCGAATGATGCGTCAATGCTTTATTTGGCAATTGATGGTAGTTCATAGCAGCTGTTGCTTGCAACTTGTATACGAGAATGTTGAGGTCATTTTGATGCGGTCGTGGCCACTGGACCAGATTGGTAGAGTGCAAAAGGATGTTCCCTATAAACTGGAATCCAATAAATGGATTGAAGTTATCGTATTGAGATTGGAATTTGGCCACAAACTACAGTGACATACTCAGGTTTGTGCATTAATCAACCGATAGACGTCGCAAACGATTGGCACATTTGTGGATTTGATTGGAACGGTGCAAATGTGCGCCGTGCTGCATTGCACTTTTAACAATATTATTGCAATCTCACCAACCTACATTTCACATGCTTGAGACCTTCATTTTAAAACACCTCACACGCTTGAGAAATGCATCGCATAGAGCATTACTAACATCTTGCTAGTTGCATATAAAAGCCATGGCCTCCCACTAATTTGTGCAGTCCAAAACTATGATTAACATGGATGTTTACAAGAAAAAAGTGTAAGAAATGTTGAATATTATACTAGCATGATTCAAACAAAGGTTGGAACTGCTCACCAACCGCCCAACAGAAAAGTAGGTGAGTTTGTGTATTGCTTTGTTTTTTTCTCAGATTGTTTGTTGCACCAAGTAATGTGTGTTTTCTCTTGTGCACAGCTGAGTTTCATGGAAGCTCTTGGTGTCGACAAGGGCATCTGCGAAAAGATTGACTTCAATACAGCAAAGATTGTTATTCCAACCGTGAAGGAACTCCGCAAGAGTAAGCCAGAATCGGAGTTTGCAACAGAAAACCAGAGGCGGTTTCTGAAGCAGCTCGGGGCAGATGAGGCTGCCCTACAAAGGCAGCTCTCCGTACGCGACGCCTCTAGGCTAATAAGCCTTTTGAAGCAAAGCACGCCCCCTTCGGAAAGCATCCTCAATTTTTTTAAACAGCTGGGTTATGAGAGACCCAGATCGACAACGGTGGTTGCTGTAAGAAAGCTTGTCAATAAGCTGAAGGAAGCACACGACAGTGGCGATAAAGCTAACATTAGCCTTCTTGAAGACCTCAGAAAGTTGAAGCCATAAGGTAAGTCTATTGTTGGTTTTGATTTATCTTTCGTCTTGTTCATTTTTCTCTTTTCTTATCTTAATTTGCCACAATTTGGTGTTTGCTCAACTTTGTTTATCACTCATCTTGTGTGTTTTGTAGGCTCAATTCTAACGGACAAGAAGAAGGTCATGCGGTTATACCTTTCATTGCGTGGCCATATCAACAAGGAGGTAGCAACTGAGGAGAAGTGCAGCATCATAAACGAGGAGCAAACACTTGAGGACGAGGAGTACACATTTGAGAACAATAAGAAGAAGAAGAAGATTTTCAGACCTGGCGCTACGACAGTCTATTGTGCATGTCGCCACCGTGGTATCTCTTGAATTCTCCTCCGACTACCGTTCTAATGTGTCTGCCCATCTGGCCCTACGGCCCCGACGCTCCTCTAGACTTTTAAGTCCGCCTTTTCCCCGCTTGGGGTTATCGAATCCCCTTGATTTTTTTCTCAATTTTTGCACTCAGGTTGGCCGGCGCCCACCGGTCTATACTAGGCGGCGGCGCCAGTACTAGTCAGCCACCTACGGGTCCCTCCTGCTATCATCATCGCAAGTACCTCCTAGGTACGGACAACCACGTTCTTGTGTACGGCGTACGCTATTCCATGAGTCGGAGGGGCGGGCTTTCCCCGGGCGCTCTCCGACGAGGCCCCCTTGGGCCCTCATGTTATTTTGAATTTTTTTCTGATTTTTCTGGTGGGCCTTAAGTACTAAAGAACGCCGGCAGTGGATTGCTCTCTATACTACCCCCTTCCCCCATCCTTCCCATGGGTAAACCCCCTAAACCCACACGGGCATCTTTTTTGGGGATCCGGGTATTGGTCCCCGTGGGGGGCCCCTACAAAAGAGGAGCGGGGAACTCTCGAGCGGCCCTGGGATTTGAACCCGCGTGGCCGGCACCCCGAACGTGGGAGTGCCGACCTGTTTGGGCCAAACCAGGGTATACACTCAAGATAAGATTTGTTTGTTACATCGAGAAACCGATCATACACTGGCCACTCCCCCCCCTCCTCAGCAAGTGTTGGTGAGACTCTTTTCCACACTACGATAAGATGATATAGAGTCTCCAAGTGCGACATGGTGAGCACAACACACAGGCAACATACCAAAAGCAAACATGCACTCAAAGGGGTCCCGCAAAAGCAATGTGAATGTCCGTAACGTACATGTAGTGTTAAGCCCCAAGGACCAGTCTACCGCGCTCAATGTTTAACCACCCCAGAGTCAATGTCCATGAGAAAACCCCCGGTAACCCGTACCCATCAACCCAAGTCCAAAAACTCCCACCATAGCCCAAAAGTCACCCAGCAACCCCCAGGCAACCCAACACCCTATCATAGAGTCTGAAGAATACAAAGCCCACTCCACTTCATCATAATCATGAAAAGAATACAGGAAAGCCCAATCAAGAATTGACCGAAGCACAACCAACAGCCCCGAAGCCCGGCTGACCATCCAAAGCCTAGTAAAGCCCACGGGTCACTAGACTGCCCAAAGCCCACCCAGCAACCCCAAAGCTCGGCCGACCACCCAAAGCCCAGCCGAGGCCCGAAGCCACTAGACTGCCCAAAACCTACCCAACAACCCAAAGCCCAACCGACTGCCCAAAGCCCAACCGAGCCCGGAAGCCACTAAACTGCCCAAAGCCTACCCAGCAGCCCAAAGCCCAACCTGATGTGGGAGTTTCGAAACTCCCTTGGGCGCACGGTCGGATGAAACGGGGAGTCAACCGGACCCCCGGGGCATGACATTAAAAGGCTTTGATTATACGTCATTTAAATTGTCCGTTTGATTGTTCTTTGCACCCGAGTGTCTCACAGCTCAACCCTTAGATTGCTATCAATTAAATATTTTTATGTACTACATCTACAAAGCAACCGAAGCAACCGTATCAATTCTCCCCCGCCCACCAAGTGTGGCCGTCCTCGGCCACGAGACCAACGACCCAGAAAACCAGCAAGAAAGAAGATACAGCGTACCTAACAGAAATCCACAATAAGTCAGACTAGCCGTGTCCCATACCATGGTCCAACTCACAATGAACCCCTGCTATCCATGTATCCATACAGTCCATCACTTTTTTCGGCGACTCTGTCTGGCCTTCTTGATTGCTTCTTATCATTGTAGTCTGAGGAGGTACTCTGCAACGAGGTCCGAACAATGAGTGAATTGGCCTCTGGCTCCCAGGTTGCTTCATAAAGCTCATCGCCTTTCCAGGCTACCAAGTATTGTCTTCTGAAAGTGCTGCCATGATGTCGATGATCGCCTCAACCTCAAACTCTTGCTCGCCCTCAACTTCTAGTGAATCCGGAGGTGAACTGATATTGTGTTGGAACTCTTCACTGCACTCAAACTTCTTTAGCTTCTTGACGTGGAAGGTCGGATGGATGCGCCAATTAGATGGTAGCTAAAGAGTGTATGCAACTGGGGAAACTACCTTCACCACCTGAAAAGGTCCAATGTAACAACGCCTGATCTTCACTGGAATATGCTTGAAAGTTGTGGAGGGCAAAAATGTTGTTCTCACCACAACTTCATCTCCAGGCTGAAATTACACATCACAACGACGCTTGTTGGCAGTTGTAATCATCCTCTCCTGTGCCTTCTTATAATGCTTCACAGCACTGGACACCACCTTTTACATCCTGCTGACCATAACATCCACTGACTCTACCCTAGTATCAATAGTCTTCTCAGCCATGAGTCCCACTGGAGCCTGTACATACTGCCCATACATCAAATAAAACGGGCTGTATCCGGTCGCTACTGTGACGGAATTACTTGGGGAGACCATTTACTCCCTTGACTTTTCCCCCTGTTCCCTGAGGCCTCTTGTTGGGAACATCATAGTCTTAAATTATGTTAATTGACGACCCAATTAAAGGCCCTAGTAGATGGGATTAGGGCCTTGAGGAGGCATTCTCTTATTTGGGTGATTTCTGGCCGGCTGCGGTACTTTATGGCAGCTTGGCGGACGCCTGTACTTTGCACAGGTGACTTTGGTTGTTTTTGGGCCCACGGCGGGCGACCCGGGACGCGGTACGCCCTGCCGCACAAAATGGATGTGGTTTGAGTCATCAGTAATCTTATTGCTTGCCGATTCTGGCAACCACCTCCGGATCGCGCGGATCGGACCACAATCCGGCGCGACCGAGCTCGCAGCATCCCAGCCTCCATCGCCGCGCACTCAGCGACCTTCCAGGGATCTGGGCCCACCACCTCGGAGTGTAACGAGCGCGCGCCCCGGTCAAGCCGCGGCCAATCGCGGCCGCGCGGGCCATTCCGGCCATTCGGGCGACAAGGCGGCGGCGCAACGCGCGACTCGAAAACCAGCACCCCATCAGCTGGTTTCGGAGCGCGGAAGCTGAGGCGAACCGCGGCGGAGGGCTGCGAGCGAGAGAAAGAGCGGGGCGGCCCAAGCATTGGGTCGCCATTCGACGGGTCGGAGGAGGCGGACGCGGGTACCGGCCGGCGACCGCCGAATCGAAGCATCGATCGGCGAATCGCCGCGGCAAAGCCGGCGCCCGACGGCGGGAGGCCTTCCCAGGCCTTCGCGGCGGAGTTTGGACGAGCGCGGAGCGAGCGCGACCCTCACCACGCGCTGAGGCGGCGGGTCAGCGGCGGAGGAGCACCCAGGCACCTCAGAGGGGGTAGTCAGCCGCATCACGGCACCGGTCTGACGTCAGAGGGACATCGCGGCACCCCCCCCAGCGGCAGTACACCGTGCAGTGACAACGGCACCGGTACAGCACGCAGCGGGCACGGCACGCGCTGACGCAACGCTGCGCAAGCTGACACAGCACCCTGGAGTGGCGCGCGAGGGGCGCAGGCTGACGTAGCGCTGCGCAGGGTGGCACAGCACCCGGAGCGGCATCCGGCCAGGCCAGGAGGCCACCACAGTGCCAGGAGGCGCCCAACTGAGCCGTTACAAGTACTGAGGCCTTCACTACCATGCTAAAGTACTACGCCAAGGCCAGTACTGCACCCAAGTACTACACCAAGGCCAGTACTGCACCAAAGTACTACATTGAGGCCAGTACTACTTGAAGTACTGCACCAGCGGCCTGTACTTAAGGACTTGGAGGGGGAGTGAGACTACTCAAGCTGTGGCCTCAAGGAATCCCAAGTGAACTCCAAGGAGTTGTGACCCCTTGAGGTGGGTTGGCTGCTCATTCCTGCACAGGTCCAAGTAGTTGGGGGAAGGAGTGTGCACAGGCGGGCCCCTACAAAGGGACTGTGTCCCCCCAGCCTTGGACCCAACCCGTTTTGAGGGTTGGTAGACCTTAGGAACATCCTAGAAGTGGGCCAGCCTTCACCAATAGGGTGTGACCCAGGGGCCGTCGCGATCCCCGGCTGGTAAGGCACTAGGCCACCCACAGTTCTTCCCTGCCCCAGGCAAGGGGCGATTGCCGCAGCATTAGGATTCTCCTTGGAATCCTAGTACTGTAGCCGGTGAGGGGGGAACCGTGTCTATTAAGGACTACGTCTCAGGGGATCCTGAGATTGGGGAGTTCCGATAGCTCCCAGTCTACAACTATAGGAAGACCCAGTACCGTCAGTATCCAGTCTACCCACTGTTCGACCGCTTGAGGCATTACTGAGCCGAGAGCGAGAGTTTTCATCACTGTTGTAGCCAGAGGAGAGAGATGGCGGACTCTCGTGAGGCACGGAATGGACGGAACGACATGGATGTCGACGTGTGTTCTACAGGATCCGTCCATCCGCCTGTAGCTTCATCGAGTACCGTTGGGCCATCACCTTCTTTCAGTCAGCAGGGACCAGTATCGACAGCAGCTTCAGCAGCAGCAGAGCAGACTGCCATCCAGGCAGCTCAGCAGAGTGTTGTGGCAGGACAGCAGGCTCATGAGGCTACTCGAGCCAGCATAGCTGCTGTCCAGCAGAGCGCTGCGGCAGGCCAGCAGGCCCAACAGGCGACCTTTGTGAGCGCTACAGCACTGCAGAGGACTCATGAGCTAGAAGAGGGAGCAAACAGGACGTTAACAGAGGTTCAGACAGGGATGCAGACGTTGCATCAGGATCAGGTGGAGACGCGCGGTATCGCTCATAGTTCCGCGGCACGCAGTTCAGAGGCCGTTCGTATGATGGAGGAGCTCCAGAGAGCCCGTTTGGAGGATCAGAAGGACTTCCAGTCTCGATTAGAGCAGTTGGAGACTGCATTGAGGAGGCAGATGAGCATCTCGGACGGAGCGGTGAGGAGGCTTGATTCAGTCCAACAGGAGTTGAACACCGCTCAGGGTGAATCGAGATCGCTGAGGCAGCAACTTCAAGAATCGAGTTGGAAGTTGTCTAATCTTTCTGAGCAGCAGACGCGAGCCCAGCAGGTGCAGGATCAGCGGTCAGCGGAGGCATCTACTAGGGAGACGACCATCATGCAGCAGGCAGAGGAGATAGCGGCGCGTTTCGATCAGTTGCAGCGTCAGGCATCTGGGGGACAGGCTAGCACTTCACGACCTGTTCCCGCATCCAGGATGACCCCGCCTGAGCCCATGCAGATTGAGCCTTCAGCTCCGTTTGCACAGCCCTGGGTGTTCTCTCAGCCTTTGGAGAAGGCTCAGGAGTCCCTATTCAACGTGTCAATTAAACCACCAGAGCCACCGGCGTTTACGGGAGACAGAGAACAGGACATCGTCTGTTGGTTGAACATGGTGAAGGATTATTTGGCTCTCGTTCAACCAAGTGAGATGCAGGCAGTGTCCTACGTCATCCTTCGTTTGCAGAAGAACGCCAGATGTTGGTGGGAGGCGGAGTTGGCTTCGCGAGGTGGACACAGACCGGACACGTTGGAGGAACTGATGATGCTATTGCGGGCCCAGTTCGAGTCACCTGTCCGTGAAAACAGGGCTCGAGCTGAGCTATTGAGGTTGCAGTAGAGGTCGACGGAAACAGCGAGCACGTACATGGCTCGCATGAAGACATTGTTGACAAAGGTCCCAGGCTATGACTACAAGACGGCATTACAGCAGTGGATATTGGGGTTGAGACAGCCTTTCAGACTAGAGGCGGCAAAGGCTTACCCCAAGACTCTTACAGAGGCAGAGGCCCTGGTGTGCAGATTAGAGGACGCCATGGAGTTTTGCAAGGGCGGACGTGAGGATTCGTCCAAGCAAAAGGCATCAGGATCAGGCAACCAGGACCAACAGAAGAAAAAGAGCCAGCGGTATAGGCAGACGGGTGGACCAAGGGATAGTGGGAAGAGTACCCATGGCCGAGAAAAGCGATTCTTTCCCTTGTTGAGTGGTCAGGGGCAGACTAGTCGCCAGCCCTATCCCCCACGTCCCTCGGGTATTGTTACATTCCCTCCCAACACCAGGAGGAACGATGGGCCTGACCGTCGTGGAAAGGGCAAAAGCGGCCAGAGGAAGCCCAAGGTGGCAGTGCTAGCCACCAGTGAGGAGTTGAGAGGATTGGCCGATCAGTTGGATCGGGAGGCTGCACAGCAGGCAGCCGGGTCGGATTCCGATGTTTCCCCACGTCCGAGGTCGGGAAACTAACTGGCTCCCGCTCTGGCCAGTCAGGACTGCATCGGGAGCTTTTGGGACAGCCTAGTCAGAGGGGCTATACCCAGTATCACACGCTCAGCTACGGACAGAGGAAGCGCCATAGGAGACGGGGGAAGTGGAGGCGCAGGAGGGAGAGACGATGGTACCGTCGGAGACGCCGAGCTGTAGCACTAGTCTCAGCACGACAAGGGGAGGTGGTACCTTCAAAGTCCATTTCATTCGTGGAGAGGACCCCTACGTCGTTGATTCAGAGGATTGGGACGACACCGGTTTCTGCTGTGGGCACCCCAGACCCTAAACCGAGTGTACAGGACCACCTGCTTCTGGTGGTGAAGGCGGTGGTGAACGGCACACGTGTGTCGGCATTGGTGGATAGTGGCGCTAGTCGCTCCTTTGTCAGCGACCAGCTGAGAACTCGTCCACCGTTGGATTTTATTGGGGCTTATTCTTCGTTGGAACTTGCCAACGGAGAGACAGTAGTCTCCACCGGGATAGCCCCAGATGTGCTGTTATGTATCGGGTCGGCACAAAGTCGTGTTTCACTCACAGCTGTGCCCATGATGGAGGGGATTCAGGTCATCCTTGGACGGGATTGGCTTGACATTGTGAATCCCCTGGTGGATTGGAGAGCAAACTCCTTGGTGATCAGGAGTGGTGGTGATTTGGAGGTGATCAAAGGAGTTAAAGTGGAGAGTGCGACTCAGTGCCATATTACCGACAGAGGTCTACCCGGTCTTCAGCGCAGTTTTACGTTCCTCAGAGACACCCCAACTACGCAGAACTGGAGAGAGCAGTTCGCCCGATTGAGCTCACCCACATTCTGGGAATATGAGCCATCTGCAGAGTGGACGCATGTGGATGCGGGGCGGACATCGCCGAGGACGGCAGATGCTCCCCAGGGGGGAGTAGTTGATGTGCAAAATCCAGAAAAAGTGGATTCCCGATCTCCAAAATCGTCAGGGGTGAAGACCACAAGAACAAAAATCGATTTCATGTCGATGAAACAGGCGGTGAGATGGGCCAAGAAGACGAACGAGCCTATGTTCTTGTGTGTTCTTCGAGCCAATTCGCAGCCGGATGATGGGAGTAAGAGGAGAAAGGCCAAGGCAGGGGCAGCTAAGGGCAGTACAGAGGGCGAGAGACGCCGAACATTTCGGCAGTCCAAACCAGTGACTCAGGAGGTACCTGTAGAGCAGGTGATACGGACGAAGGTGGAGGAGGCTGATCCGGCTATCAGGGATAGATTGGCAGAGACACTGGAGGAATACAGAGATGTCTTCCCTGATAAACTTCCACATGGGCCTCCGCCCAAGCGAGTGATCGATCATGAGATTGAGACGATACCAGGGGAAGCACCGCCTCACAGAAGTCCTTACAGACTGAGCAGTGCTGAACTTGATGAGATGAGGAGACAGATCGATGCACTCTTGGAGCAGGGCTGGATCCGACCGAGTTCTAGTCCGTATGGAGCTCCAATCTTGTTCATCCCAAAGAAAGACGGGAAATGGAGGATGTGTATTGACTACCGGGCTCTGAACAAGATTACAGTGAAAAACAGGTACCCCCTACCGAAGGTCGAGGAGTTGTTAGATCGGCTTCACGGAGCCCGATACTTTACGAAGATCGACCTCTCCTCCGGTTATCACCAGATCAGAGTGAGAGCGTCGGACATTCACAAGACAGCCTTCGTGAGTCGTTACGGCTCCTACGAGTATTTGGTTATGCCCTTCGGATTGTGCAATGCCCCAGCGACGTTTGAGAGGATCATGAACACAATCCTTCGAGACGGCCTTGACCAATTCGTATTGGTGTTCCTCGATGACATCTTGATATACAGCCGGACATTAGAGGAACACATCCGACACATCCGGGCAGTGTTGGATCGACTTCGGTCGGAGAAGTTGTATGGACATCTGAAGAAGTGCGAGTTCTTCAGGACTGAAGTCGAGTACCTCGGGTTTGGCGTGGGGGCCAGTGGTGTGAAGCCCTCACTATCCAAGGTCGAGGCAATTCTGAATTGGCCTACCCCTGAGAGCGTCACAGACGTCCGATCCTTTTTGGGGCTGACAAACTTCTACAGGAAGTTCATCAGATGGTTTAGCGAGATTGCAGCCCCACTGACGGACCTCACGAAGAACAACAGACAGTGGAAGTGGTGTGAAATAGAGGAGCAGGCGTTCAACCGACTGAAGACAGCTATGGTGACAGCACCCGTTCTTCAGCTACCAGACTTTGACCGAGAGTTTGTGGTGACAACGGATGCCTCAGAAGTATCAGTTGGAGCCATCCTCCAGCAGGACTTCGGCAGTGGACTTCAACCTATCTGTTATGAGAGCCGAAAGATGAACCCTGCTGAGACTCGGTACAGTGCTTACGAGCGGGAGCTATTGGGCATCGTGTGGTCGGTTGGAAAATGGAGGCATTATCTAGCCTGCAACCACTTCACCATCAAGACGGACCACGACAGTCTGAAGAATTTGCCAAACCAACCGTCGGTTAATAGGAGGGTTTGGAAATGGGTTCAGATCTTGCAGGGATACGATTGCGATATTGTCCACATTCCGGGAAAGGACAACCCTGCAGACTTCCTGTCCCGTCGGAGCATCAGGGACATTCGCAGTATGGTGGATGTGCGGGTGCAGGAAGAGTCGTTGGTCCAGAGGTTGAGGTTAGGAGAGGATGATCAGTCTGACGACGCTATACAGAGGAAATTGGACGACGTGTTTAAAAAGTCCAAATTGGAGATTCCCGCGACAGAAGGAACCGAGGAGGGAATCCATTCTTTATTCGTGACATCCACGTGGATAACTTTGGATACGTCTCTGAAGGAGCAGATAGCGAGAGGATATGAAGAGGACGTGCGATGGGACGACATCATGAGGTAGTTGGATTCGTCCCAGGTACAGACCGTTCGCATAGGCACCCATGTCTATCGGAGGGCTCATGGATTGTTGGAGGTGCACAGTAGAGAGGAGGACACAGAGGTACACCGATGGAGAGTGGTCATACCTGATGTACCGGAGGTTAAGAGGAGGATCATGGGGGAGTTACATACAGTTCCCTACTCCGGACATCTAGGATACCACAAGACGCTCAAGAAAGTCCAGCAAAACTTCTATTGGCCAGACCATACAGTGGATGTTAGAGACTTCGTTCCCGGATGTCAGGTCTGCCAGATGGAGAAGAGCGTCCATAGGGTACCGGCAGGACTCCTACAGCCATTGAAACTCCCTGCGGAGAAATGGGTCGACGTCAGCATGGACTACATTATGGGATTACCCGTCACTGAGCATGGACACGATGGAATTTTGACAGTAGTGGACCGAGCCACGAAGATGGTACACTTGATACCGGTGAAACAGACCATTACGGCAGCAGAGACCGCTCGGCTCTACTGGGACAACGTTGGAAAACATCATGGAATTCCACGTTCCATCGTTTCGGACAGAGATCCCAGATTTGTGTCCAAGTTCTGGCAAGAACTTTGGAGAGTATTCGGGAGTCGGCTGAGGATGTCCAGTGCACACCACCCACAGACCGATGGACAAACGGAGATAATGAATAGGGTGGTGGAGATGGTCCTCCGATGCACCATACACGAGTCTTCATTAGAGATAGCGGACTGGGAAAAATACCTCTCGATGGTGGAATTCGTCATGAACAACAGCGTCTCCCAGTCTACGGGGTACACGCCATTCTACTTGAACTATGGTTATGAGCCGTGTACACCCATCGACTTGATTCGGGATGCAGACACCACACGCATAGAGGGTGTCAATGTTTTCGTATCCCGAATGCAGAAGACTTTCAAGAGGGCAATGCAATATGTCCATCAGGCTCAACAACGACAGAAATCCCTCGCCGATCAGCGGCGAAGAGAGCAGGTGTTCCATAGTGGAGATCAGGTGCTTCTCAGTACACAGCATTTGACGTTGAAGAACGCACCTGTTAGCAAGCTGAGGAGGAGATTCGTGGGCCCGTTCTTTGTGACCCGGAGAGTCGGACCCGTAGCTTACGAATTAGATCTTCCTACGTTGTGGAAGATCCACCGGATTTTTCACACAAGCTTGCTACGACCATTTCGGGTATCGAAGTGGACACCCGCTACAGTTGCTGAGACAGAGGACGAAGTCAAGCCTGAGGACGACGAGCCCTACGACGTAGAGAAACTTCTGCGGTGGCGTTGGAGAGGACCCAGTCAGAGGAGGGTCAGAGAGTACTTAGTCCTTTGGAAGGACTGGTCAATCGACGATGCTTCCTGGGTGCCGGAAGAAAATTTTGATCACCCAAGGGAATTGAGGAAAATGATCGCCCGGGACAAACCCATTGAGGACCCTAGTTAGGTCTACAATCGGGTAATGGTAGAGAGTACTGACTTATGGGAGTCAGTGTTTTCGGGGGCGAAAACTTTCCCCAAGGGGGGAGTAGTGTGACGGAATTACTTGGGGAGACCATTTACTCCCTTGACTTTTCCCCCTGTTCCCTGAGGCCTCTTGTGGGGAACATTATAGTCTTAAATTATGTTAATTGGCGACCCAATTAAAGGCCCTAGTAGATGGGATTAGGGCCTTGAGGAGGTATTCTCTTATTTGGGTGATTTCTGGCCGGCTGCGGTACTTTATGGCAGCTTGGCGGACGCCTGTACTTTGCACGGGTGACTTTGGTTGTTTTTGGGCCCACGGCGGGCGACCCGGGACGCGGTACGCCCTGCCGCACAAAATGGATGTGGTTTGAGTCATCAGTAATCTTGTTGCTTGCGATTCTGGCAACTCGCCTCCCGGATCGCGCGGATCGGACCACAATCCGTGCGACCGAGCTCGCAGCATCCCGGCCTCCAACGCCGCGCACTCAGCGACCTTCAGAGACCGGGCCCACCACCTCGAGGTGCTGGCGCCCGGTCAAACCCGGCTGACCAATCCCAGCGGCCCTTGTGAACCATTCGGCCATTCGAGCAGCGTCGACAAAACCGGCCCATGTTCATTTGATAGCATTCCTCACTGCAAATTCTGCCAAAGGAAGGTAGGTACTCCACTCTTCTGGATGCTCTTCAATGTATGGCCTCAAGAAATTCTCCAGCGTGCGTATGGAGACCTCGGACTGACCATCTGTCTCCGGATGGTACGCGGTGGACATGCGCAAGTTGGTACCAAGAAGTCCGAATAGCTCCTGCCAGAACTGACTCAAAAATCTGGGGTCCCTATCACTGATGATAGCACGAGGTAGACCAGAAATTTTGAAGACATTGTCAAAAAACAACCTCGCGTACCCCACTACATTCAACTCTTTTCGGCAAAGAACAAAGATGACAAACTTAGTGAGTCTATCCACAAACACTGCAATAGCTGTATGTCCATGTGATTCAGGTAAATACGTCACAAGATCAGTGGTAATTTGTTCCCACTTAGCTGTTGGAACTGGAATCGCCTGCCAAAGTCCTTTTGGTGCTTGATTCTTTGACTTGAACATCTGGTACTTTGGGCAGATTCTGATGTAGTCCCTCACTGACTGACGAATCCCCTTCCGCAGTAAACCCGGCGCAACATATACATTCCTCTCTAACCTTAAGTATCCAACGGTCGGTGCGATGCGTGGTGCTCACCGAGAATATGTTATTGGCGATTCGTTGGGAACCCTGATCTGTGCTTTCACTCCTAACATGCGGTAGTATAAAATCCCATGTGCTAATCTCTTGAATAATGAGGTGGCCACCCGGATCCGTTAATAGCGGACAAAGGTTAATTTCCGTTAATTTTCGGTTAATTAACGGAAAATAACGAAAAAAGACAAAAATTAACCAAAAATTGGCGGATTTTTGGATTTTTTGGGGATTTTTGGGTTTTAGTCATACTTATAGTTTATGGAATTCGCTATTAGAGAGTATGTTTGTATTTTATTTCAACCTATGCATACTAGATTTTCAACTAGTCGTAGTTGTTGTGATTTTTGGGTTTTTTTCGATTTTTTTGGATTTTTGTTGTTTTTTCTGAATTTTTCTCCCTTTTTCTTTAACGAAATTTAACGCACAGCTGATAAAAATTAACGAACCAGTTCTTATTGGTTGGATGGCACCTTTGAGTGGCCACCTCTCTTGGTAACCCGCAGCTTTGTCCGTGTTTGGCTTCACCAGCATCGGTGCGGTAAAGTACGTGTTGATAAATCGGCTTACTCCTGGATTGAATCTTCAACCACAAGGTACTCTGGGTGAACTCGGCAGGCTGAATCGGGATGAGTCACGGCCTTCTGCGGAGTGTATGCGCCACAACGTGGCCTTTGCGATGTAGCCGCCTATCGCGGCATGATGCTCTCGAAGTATCCACTCTTCAGCCAGCGCGCCTGAGTGCGAGACATAGTCTTTTGCTCTATGAAGGTAGTAGCTGGCTGCTGATCTGTCATCACAGTAACACCTCCAACACATCCCTCCGGGTAGTGTCTCCATTGTCTGAGGGCGTATGAAATCCCCAGCATCTCTTTGTCATATGGAGAGTACCTGGTTTTTGCAGGACGCAATCTGCGTGAAAGAAAGGCTATAGGCTGGTTGCCTTTGCCCTGGTCCTACATAATCACAGCTCCAATCGCCACATCGCTCCTGTCGGTCACCACCAAGTAAGGAAGACTGGGATCAGGAAGAATCAAAACTAGAGCAGTAGTCAATGCTCTCTTCAGATCTTCAAATGCCTGCTCCTGTCTGGGTCCCCAATGCAAAACAATGTTCTTCCCGGTCAAGTCGTGCAATGGTCCAGCTATCTCTGCAAATCGGCGTATGTAGCATCATTAAGCCATACCAGAAGAGTGGGACATCATGCTTGGTCTCTGGGATTCTTCCTTTGCTAAATAGCTGAATCTTAATTGGCATAGGCGAAACACCATCCCAATCTAATGTCGGGTGGTCTCCATGGTTAGTGACCTCTGATATAAAATCCACCATCCGAGGATCCCTTGATCATAGCCAGCTGTATGGATCCTTCTTACGGAAAGGAGGGTTGAGAGCCCGGCCCAATGGCAAAGGGGAATCCAGCTCCAAATGCTTGACTCCACTCACTTTCGTGCACTCGGACCAGCTGATTGACCATGTGAAGACTGACTAGGCTATACTGAAGTGCCTGCTGTCTGACTGATACCAGAAGGCAACAATGGTGCTGCAATTCCGCTCACAATTCCCAAGTTCTCCGGCGGTGCCATAGTGGTTTGCACTGTAGCACTTGGGATAATTTGCACTATTGTCCCTAAGTACACGCTACTGGGAATTTGCTTGTTCAGAAATGCATCCCAGTCCACATTCTGATTCACCTTCCAGTTCACAGGATTCTTACTCCATGACACAGCACCAACGAGCAGCGAAGGAACTCCAAAACTCACACCTTGTGCCGTCTCGCAGCTCCCCGTTACACCAGGGGTGTGTAACCCCTCGTAAAGCATAACCTTTTTGCGAACAGGCCCCACGGGGGCGGCATCTCCCGCCGCGGCACCTGCATCCCACACGCCCGAGGCCACCGGCAGTGGCGACCGACTCCGAACGGTCGAGGGCGGCATAGCCGGGCGAACGACGAGGCTGGACGTTGCCTCAGACATCCTGCAGTCCAATGCCTTGATGGCGCGCTTGATGCTGCCAAGCTCGCCGGCCACGGAGGCCGTTTCTCGAGCATGGCTCGCAGCCATGCTTTCCACTCGTTTGGAAACCGTCTCTTGCGCGTTTTGCTGCGCTTGAACGGCGGCGCCGAGGTCACCCAACACTCGCGCCGCTTGGCGCAAGCTTTCATTTGCAATCGAAGCCTCCTTGGAGGCCTTTCCTGTAGCATTGGCCAGCGTCTCCAACCGCGCATCTTGGCCTCCTTTCTCCGATTCCAATGCCACCAGCCATTCGCGTACATCTGAAACATCCTCCTGAGTCCTTGCAAACTGTCCGCCATCGATCGCGCCCGCCAGCTGCACCTCATCCGCCAACTTCTGGTTGGCCTCCAAAAAATGCACCTCCGTTTCTGTGAGCCTCTTCCCCATCTGCTCCATTTTACGGTTCAATTCTTTGCCGATCCAGTCTTGAGCCTTGCGCAACTCTCCTTGCATGGCGGTCTCCATTCTGCCAAGCTCACGGGCTTGCATTTCGGCCCGTTCCCTCACACCTTCCAGCCCGGCGCCGATCATCGAAATGGCTCCCTCGTGGGACGCCATTCTGCCGTGCATTCCTTCCGCCCGAAAGTAGCCCGGCGGCTCGCTGACGCTAGCTGCGACTCTTTAGCGGCGATTGAATCCTTTGCCGAAGCGGCTGCCCGAGCAACTCCCCATGCCGCGGAGGGTGGCATTCTGCTGCTGCCTAGCCGAATTGCTCCATTCTGTGACCGCAAAAAGGGTCGCTCTCCTCGCAGTAGCAGCGGCTACAACCCCCACGTGGCGCAGCAATAGCTGCTCTGGCCGATCCTCACTTTCTCCGTGTTGCGCGACCGTCACTCCTCCTCCATTTCCATTCAGTTCCATGGGGGTCGGCCCGCCTTGATAGGGCACCAATTGCCTGGCCGATTGGTCCCCCGGATTCCCAGACTCCTGGCAAGGATGCCCACTCGCCATGCCGGCCGTCGACCAGTGCGCTTTTGCTGCTCAAACGCTCCGCGCTCCGAAACCAATGATGCGGGAGCTTTGAAGCTCCCTTGGGCGCACGGTCGGATGAAACGGGGAGTCAACCGGAACCCCAGGGCATGACATTAAAAGGCTTTGATTGTACATCATTTAAATTGTCCGTTTGATTGTCTTTGCACCCGAATGTCTCACAACTTAACCCTTAGGTTGCTATCAATTAATTGTTTTCATGTACTACATTTATGAAGCAACCGAAGCAACTGTATCACAACCGACTGCCCAAAGCCCAGCCAAGCCTAGAAGCCACTAGACCGCCCAAAGCCCACCCAGCAACCCAAAGCCCAGCCGATTGCCCAAAGCCCAGCCGAGCCAAGAAGCCACTAGACTGCCCAAAGCCCAGCGGAAATATCAAAATCCCAATGAGAGTCATAGCGCCCAGTGAGTCGAAGAAAGGGGGTCCCAAGAACGCCTCAATCCCAAGCGTCACTCTCGCTCAGCCGACCGGACATCCCTGAGGAAAGGGGCCAAATACCGGCGACCAGAGCCAACAGAAAATCCCAAGTCCAGTCGTGTACTCCATGAGTGTCAATCGCAATAGTGGAGCATAGTCTCTGGCAAACCACTATGAACTGTGGATAGTGGAGCAAACGATGCTCACGGTCGTCCATGTCTGCCGCACACTACTGGCAACGGCTATCTCCCGGTGGCCAAACCGGTGCAAGTATGCCCGAGTGCGATAGTGTCCCGAGATAAAATGGGACACCAAGGCTACCTCCAACCGACTCATACCGCTCATCCAACGCAGATCACGACTGAAGTGTTGAAGGTCTACATGCGCAACACTCCCCTCGTACCCAGCCCGCATCTGACGATCCGCCTCCCTCTCTGCATGGTGCCACAAAACGGTATGGAGGTGAGCCCTCCCACGCCCCACGAGGGGACCACCACACTATCACTCGCCTGGAGGCTCCTCCGTCCTGCCTCTCGGGTGGCAACATCTGCCAAGTCGTGCTCCCTCAAACTAACATGACTGGGAGCTCACCAAAGTTGAACATCCGCCCCACAGTCGTGGAGGCGAGTAAGGGCGTCGCATGCAGCCAGGGCCAGCTCCAAGTAGTGGAGGTGGCGCTGAACCCCCTTGAGGGCCGGCTGCGAATCACACACGAAGGTCACACAGACTAGCACAGAGCGTTGGTCAGCCATAGTGCAACCAAGGCGAAGAGCAAATAGCTCAACCTGCATACTCGAGTGGAAGCCCTGAAATGAGACTGAGGAAATATGACCATCGAATGCCGTGCCGTCAAACAGAACAATGGCAACCTCGCAAGCCCGACCGCATACGGATCCATCTATGAAAATCTAGAGGTCGTTGTCAGAGGCCTCAAGATATCCCGTATGAATCAGGTCAATTGAAGCAACCCTGTCCTCTAGAATAGAGGGAAGGGGATCGCATCGAGGGGCGGAGGGGTCTGTCACCCAGGAGTGGCGGACCTCCACCCGCTGCAAAAGAGAGAGAGATAGGCCATCAGGTGGGGAGCGCCCTGCAAAGGGGCGCAAGCATGACTGCAGATAGTCGTCATAGGTCATAAATAAGGACGAGGTCGTGTGCCCTCCCGCACAGGGTGGGGGGCCTTCTGCTAGTAAATCCATCCCATAAGAGGGGTGGCCCATAAAGAAATCCACAACCCGCTGCCGCGCATAAATGGTTGCTGGAAGCAACCCAGCCAAGAACCATGCAACATCCCCTGAAACCGTCCGGTAGAGGCCCATCATGGTGATGGCGCACTGTGGGAGGACCCTATCTAGCGGGCCCCTGCCCAGATCCCCAGTAAGACCGGTGCACCAACCTGGAGCTACGTAGAAGAGGAGGGGTAGAATGGAAGCCTCCACGAAGCAGCGGACGACCAAGGGGTGGAAACCCCATAAGGTGCCCATGCCACGGTAGATGGCACGAAGATGCACGAGTACCTGCTCAAACACCTGGGTGATGTGCGGGAGCCATGTGAGTCAAGAATCAATCCACAGCCTAAACATCAAAGTACGGGGATGCACATCAGGGAAGTCCCGTCGAGAACAAACGTCGGGTCTGGTACCAGCAGGTGGAAGTGGTCGATCCCTATGATGAGGCACTTGGAAGGACTGAACTCAGCCTTCCAATGCCGGGCACACCTAAAGATCATTGTATTGACTCGCTGGCCAATCCCATTGCTGCCCTCATCTCTCCCCACAATCCACCAAGCCGTCGTGTCGTCAGCAAACGCCTGTGCTGGCGCCTCCTCCACCGAGGCCAAATCCGTCAACAGGTCATTGACAAACACCAGGAAAAGGATGCAGGAGAGCGGAGGACCCTGCAGGACCCCCGCATGTAGGCGCCTGGTCTCTTGCGCGGTCCCCACCCCCACAGTCGCAACACGGTCTGCCAAGAAGGAACATACCCAACCGAGAAGCTCCCCTGAAATCCCCATCACGGCAAGCTTGTGAAGCAAGCCCGGGTGCCACACACGGTCGTAAGCACCCCTGATGTCCAGGCTAAGGAGCACAATCCGTCAAAAGGACCGTATGGCAAGTCCAACCTGACTCGCCAAAGGCCATAGTGCAGACTCGGCACTGCGCCTCTGTTGGAATCCAAATTGAATTGGGGAAAGAAGTTGATGATGCTTGAGGAAGTAGGTGAGGTGGGCTATCACAATGCGCTCCAAAGCCTTGGAGATGCAAAGTAATGGGCTGATGGGCCTGTAGCCTGACAGGGATGTAGGGGCCCCTGAAGGCTTCGGCACTGTAACCACCTTGGCCATCTTCCACACCGACGGAACATGTCGGTGTTGAAGAGAGGCCGTGAAGAGCTGTAGCAAGTATGGTCAGAAGATATCCTCACACAAACGGAGGCACACGTTGGGGACACCATCGGAGCCAGAGGCCTTGAAGGCCCCAGAGGCAAAGATGGCCTCATGCAGCTCTTCCTCCATGACTGGAGGGGCATCCCTCAATTGTGCCTCCTCCAATGTAGAACTGATGCCCGCGGCCACCCCTGTATAGAAGGCGTCGTCCAGCCGCAATTGATCCGGAAAGAAGCGCTCTGTCAATACGCAGACTTTGCCTGCCTCGTCGCAAATCTGCTCAGTCCCCACAACGAGGTCGGGCATCCTCCGCCCCCTGGTGGGGCACGTGATATGCTCAAAGTCCCTCCAAAAATCAGTTGGGGAAGTGTCAGTGCAAAACTTTTGCCAGCTCTCACGTTTGGCCACACCAATGGCCTGCCATAGTGCGCATTTACAAGCGTTAATGTCGCACTTGTCTGCAGGGCTCTGAGTGCGAGCCCAATGGCGGCGGGCCCGCCTGACCGCCTGGCGAAGTGACTCCAGGTGGGGAGACCGCTAGGCATGGGCCGAAGGCCATGCCGGACGTCTCTGGGGTACAAAGGAGGCAATGGGACCCTCCAATGCAGCGCCCAGAGCCTGTGCGTAAGTCTCGACGTTCTGCGCACATGCAAGAAGTATGTTGGAGGGCAAGTGAGCCTTGAGCGCCTGTTTAAGGCCTGGCCTAAATGGATCCCAATCCACCTTGCGCCAGTTAGTGTGCCTGTCCCTCTATACACAATCGTCGTTAATGCGAAGGTGGAAGTCACGGCGAGGTGGTCCGAGGCCAAGGGGTGGTCCGACAAGACTTGCCAGTCTCGAGCAAGGCGTGAGAGCATAGGGGAAGAGAGCGTGATGTCGATGTACGCTCTAGTGCTCCCCTCCCACAGCGGCTCAATAGTAGGTCCCTGTGTATAGTCGTTCTCCACCACAAGCTAGTGGTGGAGAATGAAGTCCTCAACATGGCATCCTAGGGCGTTGGAGACCACCTCAGGGGGCCCCCACCACGGGCTGTGCCCGTTGCAGTCAGACCCCACCAGGACGGGGGGAGTTTGCCGACGGGCCAGATACACCAGGGATGACAGCTCAGTCAATCCCTCCCCAGACATGTGCTGAATGTATGCAGAAATAAGGGCCACTAGGCCCCGCCATGTCAAAAGAGCCACCCCACAAATGCGAGGGTGGGCAAAATCTAGTGACCGCCCAGGGAGGCCAGTCCGCAACAAAATGGCCACCTGGGGGCCACCCGACCCACTCGGGCTGGCCCCCATCATCGGGAGTGGCAAATAAACCTCATATCCTCTAAAATCCGTCCCCCACTGTAGGCTTGGTGGGATGTCCTAAAGCAAAAGAACATCAATTGTGTGGTCGCTCAAGAACTACTGGAGGAGGTCAGAACAAGCCTCCATACCACGCATGTTCAACTGCAGGACCCGCATATCGCCCATGAGTGGGGGCAGGTGGCGGCTGCATCGATAAGAGGTCAGCATCTACCAACTGTCCCCCATGTGGGGGCGAAGCTGAGAAGCTGGAGACGATGTCTGGGTGCTTGGAGGTGTAGAACGGCCCTTGGTGGGCCTCAAAGAACTTGGTTGTGTGTCTGAAGGGCGCTGGCCGCCCGCAGCTGTAGAGTGGCCCCTGGCGGGCGCCAAAGAACTGACGTAAACTTTGTTGCCCAAAGGGCAATTTCCAGTAGCATGCCGGTGCCCGCAAAACGTGCAGGTGTTGCGGCAATGCCAGGCAATGTAGCCTGCGGTGCCACAGTGGTAGCACCGCCGCACCGGGAGCTCGTAAGGGCAAAGGGCAACCGCCCTATACTCGAAAAAGGCCGTCTAGGCGGCCAACAGATATGCCACTAGGGACGGGTCGCCCTCGACTAGCACGGACGAGGACGGTTCCCCCGTCCTGGCCTGGGGCTCAGACAGGATGCAGCGGTCAAGGCGCCGGGCGGTCTGGAGTTTCCCTTGGAATTTAGCTAAGGTCATGCCAAAATTCTGGCAGTTGGCGGATGCAAACTGGTCCAAAACTGATTGGGGGCCAACAAATTTGGCCACCCCCCCAATGACAAATGCGCCCACCCTGCTGACGCGGCCGGGGGAGGCAGATGACTATGTGGGCGCCTCACGTGCAACTGCCACCGCCCACGTGCTGGCTCCCCTCCAATTTTCAATTCCACGAGCCTCTGCGCCTTGGCGGCCTCTGGGTGGACTAGGGCGTAGATGCCCCCCAAGTGGTCCGCCGGTAGGCTGAAAGGGCGAGCGAGGCCCTGAGGCAGAGAGCCTCTCGCAGGGCGGCATCGATCCGGGGACCAAAATTCCCTAGATCTCTTCGGCAATGGCGTTCCCCGTCTGAAGGCGGGTCGAGCAGAATGCAGCGCGCGGCGGGCCAATGGGCAACTACCGGCGGATTCCGGGAAGGCGCGGGTGCGGGCGTCGGCGTGGCGGGGAAGCCACGGCCGGGAGGCCCCCCTGCCGTCTTTGAGGGACTGGCAAGGTGTGATGGGCAGCAGGAGCAAGCGCGCAGGTGGTAGCAAGGCCAGCGCATGTAGCCACGCATTCGCAGCGCGACTCGGCAGCGCAGGTAGCGAGCAAGGCCAGGGAATGGTGGCCGGGCAGGTCGGATGTGCCCGTGCCATGCCCCGCCGCAATGACCACTGCCAATGTAGATTTGGCATGCTCAAGCACCTGGCAGAGGGTGGCGATGCCCGGGGCCGGCGCTCATGTTGGGGCGGCGCTGGGGTGTGCAATGTTGGCATAGGAGCGGCCCCTTGGCGGGGGCCTTGTGGCTGCATTGGGGCGGTAGGCGCGACACCCTCAAATGCTGCGGCGGTTGACTTGGGCTCGGATTTCTTTTTCTTTTTTGGCTTTGGGTCAGACGGCGCGGCCATGGCTTGATCCCCGGTATCATCGTTGTGTGCCACACAGTTTTGAGGAGTCGGGGCACTAGCGCCGGCTACGAGAGGGGAAGAGATGGAAACTTGGGGCCCTTGAGGGGCGTCCTGGGTGGCGGGGGCCGGTGCGCCCAAATGGGCACCTGGCGGTTCATGGGGAGCCCGGGTAGACGGGTGGGGGGCAGCATGCAGGCGTAGCACCCGTAGGTACTGCGCAGTGTCCTGTTTGACAGGGTCTAGGACACCGGGAAGAGCAGCGGTGCGTTGGAGGACAAAGCACGGCACTCCCGCTGCATGGAGGTATGCAACATATTCGGGCTTTTGGCCGCATGGCCAAAAAGCCCGTGGAGTTGGCAAAGGCAGTGGAGCGACTAGCTCCGCACCGCCTCCCACTCCTTAGGGTGAGCGACCGGCGCATCCGCCAGATACTCCGGCAGCCGAGGGGCAGGCCCCTTGCCAGTCTATTACGGCCCCACCCACCCAAGGGGATGAGGGGGGCCGAGTCGGTCATGGGGGCATCGGCCCCCAACTCAGCAGCGTCCACCGTATTGACGTCCGTACAACCCACCACAAACCCACGCTCATCCGGTCCCACAGTACAGGCCTCCCCCGGCACCTCACTCCTGGCCTCCCCCGGCAACACACACTAGAGGTGGCCATTCAAGGGTGCCATCCGGTCCGTTAAATCCGGTTCGTTAATTTTTATCAGCTGTCCGTTAAATTTCGTTAAAGAAAAAGGGAGAAAAATTCAGAAAAAAGCGAAAAAAATCCAAAAAATTCGAAAGAAAACCCAAAAAATCACAACAACCGCGGCTAGTTGAAAATCTATTATGCATAGATTGAAATAAAATACAAACATACTCTCTAATAGCGAATTCCATAAACTATAAGTATGACTAAAACCCAAAAATCCCCAAAAATCCAAAAATCCGCTAATTTTTGGTTAATTTTTGTTTTTTTCGTTATTTTCCGATAATTAATGGAAATTAACCTCTGTCCGCTATTAACAGATCCGGGTGGCCACCTCTAACATACACTCCCCACCAGACCCAGCGGGAAGCGACCCACGCTCCCCACCAGGTTGACTCACCCCGCCCGCGTCAGACTCACCCCCGTGCCAGCAACACGCGCCCCGTCGCCCCCGCCTGTGTGCGTCTGGCGCTTCCAAGGGTGCGACACGCTGGGCATCCGGACTTGGGGCCAGAGGTGGGGTGGCAGGAGAGGCAGGTCCTCCCGACGCCAAACCAACTTTATCCTTGGGGCCCTCCGATCAAGTGAAACAGGCAGAGCTGGGCCCGGCCAAATGGTATAGGAACGGGAACGGGAACGGTGTCCATCCCCGTCCCAGGAACGGACCCGTCCCCATTCCCGTCCCAGTCCGTCCCAGTCCGTTCCAGTCCGTTCCTGGGCCGTTCCCCAGGAACAGATTTGGGCCGGATCTGGGCCGGGCCGGAACGGGGTTGGAACGGGTCCATTCCCATCATGGAAAGGACTCCGTTCCCAACAAGAATGGACAACAAAGCACGGCAAGGGGTTGCAGCTGCCGGGTATTGCTAACAATCAAAACCAATTGTTGTTGGGCTACCACACGCCATGGCAAGGGGAGCTGCCAAAACGGTGGACGCCTCTTGCAAGCAATCTTCCCACCATCAGGGACGGCAATTGATGACCCAAGCATGGACCGAGGCGTGTGCCCACATAGCGGCAAAAGGGGCACCAACGTGCCTCGGTCGTTGATAACGTTTTGGTGGGTAGCTTGCCGCACAGCTGCCTCCCATCGTGTCTAATTCAAAATGGGAGTGGGCAAAACATTGCCCGCTCGCAGCGATTTTAAGGGCAAGGGAGCCTTTGGCCTCTCCCCTTCCTCTATTTTGGCCCACGTTGCCCTCCCCTCCCTGATCCCCCTTTTGTTGACCACTACCAAGCTAAGACGTTGCCGAGAATCGAACTCGGGCCGTTGGGTGGGGCACCCAACGTGGTGACCATTTCACCACAACGCCAAATTCACTTGCAATTCTAGGGACGATTCTAACAAGCGAGGGGCCTTTGGCCGTCTCCCCTCCCCCTATTTTGGCCACGTTACCTGCCCTCCCCGGCCCCCCTTTTGTGACCGCCCAGCTTCCCCCAGCTCCATCAAGCCTAATTCGAAAATCGACGGGGTAGATCGTTAGCCCCCGGCAACGATTCTAGCGAGCAAGGGGGCTATTGCCGCCTCCCCTTCCTTCCTCTTGGCACATTCTGCCCTTCCCTCCCCCGCCCCCTCCCCTTTGTTGACCGTTCGGGTCAGCAAGTGCCTGGCCGCCCAGATCTCACCCTTTTCTGGCACCTCTCTGATGCCTCTCAATTGGCGCTTTGAGCGCCGATTTCACGCAACTGGTGAGGTTGCGTCGCCTCACCGCACTTGCCTCCGCCTCCACGTGCCTCCCGCATCCGTCCTTGTGCTTGCCACCGATGGTGGGCACCACCAGCGCCTCCCCACAAGGCGGCAGCGATGTGTGGTGGCAAGAAGGCCAGGAATTGCATGACGCACTTGGGGGCACCCATCATTGATCAACAAATGTAAGACGGGCGCTTCCAACTACATCATACAATTCTGATTGGCCCACGTGTGATGTTGCCGGATAGGAACGGACTCTATGATAGGCTGGAACGGAGGGAGGCATGGCATGGAGCGGTATAGGAATGGACGCCTAGATGGGCCGTACTGTGCCGGAACGGAGTTGGGACGGCAGTACACCATTCCAGATCCGTCCCGAGTCTGTTCCAGCCCAGGGACGGGCCATTCCTTGGCCGTTCCTGGGCCTGCCGGCCCAAGGACGGGAACGGACTCTGGTCCGTCCCCGTTCCTGGACGGCCCACCTCTGGAAACAGGGGGGAGATCGCCCCCCCTACGCATGGGCGCCCCACCCTCACTCCCATCCACACAATTGCCATTGGCATCACTCGAAACTGCAGCATGTCCACTCCCTCACAGCAGATGCCCCACTCCCACATGCAACAGCTCCTTTGCCTGCTTTACCTTGCTCAGCGTTTGAGTCGAAACAGGCTTGGTGGTAGTGGGTTTCACTCGATGGCGAACACAGCAACTCCCACCCTATTGACGATGGCACCCTCGAAAGGGCGCTCTTGCAGATGGTCCTTGGAGACGAGGACGGCAGGCCGGTGCGTGGCATGGGTAGCAGGCAAGGTGAAGACCGTCGCCTCCGTAGTCGGCGGGGATGGCAGTGCAGAATCCCATCCAATATGCAGATCTTCAGCCTCCAAGTCCTCAGATCCCTCCAAAACGTAGGGCGCCACCTCCCTAGCGGCGTCCTCAATCTCAACGTCGGTATCCATCACAGATCAGGCGGGAATTGGCGTGCAAAAGAGGGTCGAGAGGGGAAGAAGAAGAAGAAGGAGAAGATTTCCTACAAATGGTGTTACGACAAGGATGTGCACACAAAAGACAAGCACATTGAGGATTATTGTTTTCTTTTGGCATTATGTATTCTGATAGCAACACCATTGCCTTGGCAACGTGTGCGGTGATGCATTAGGAGGATGCTATGTTTCGGATAATTTGGGTTTTTTTGCCTCTTGCTTTTTAACAACAACCTCGTTTGCTTTTCTTATGTGTGCTGTATGGCTCCTCTTGGTGTAATCCTTTTGTGTTTGGCTCCTTTCCGTGCTTCTTGCTACAGCTACTTGCGCTTATGTTCTCAAGCCTGTCGCCACTTGCACATGCATGCCACCGGTTGTCAAACAAATCTTGCACCTTATTTACTCAACAAAGCGTTCATTCAATATCCACAACTCGCTCATTCAACATCGCGTGTTTCTCCTTAGTCAAAGTTTGGTAGGACGATTGGCCAATATTGACCCGCTGAAATTGGTTTGTCTCCTCGCTACCTGCCCATGTCACATTGGGTAATTCACGCGCCTGCTAACTTCCTTGAATATGTTAGGTTTCTTGACTGATATTACCACAGCTCTCTTACGATCACCAGTTGCAAACATCTTCAAACCATGCTTGTAGCAATGCGAACACCGTTCCCAGAGTCAAATGCCCAGTTGCAACACACTGTGCTTGTGGCAACGCGAACACGGTTTCCCAACATCAAATACCCAGTTGCGAACATGCTACCACCGTGCTCGTGGCAACACAAACACCGTTCCAAGAGCCAATAGCCCAGTTGCGATGCTCTACGTGTCTATAGCATCCTCCAATAGTATTCTCTTATAAGCATAATTGCACACATCTTAAACCACGCTCTGGCAAAGTGTACCCCGTTCTCAAGAGTCAAATATCCGGTTGCAAACATCTTGGCACCATGGTGGTGGAAACGCGAACACCATTCCCAAAGTCAACTGCCTGGCTGCAAACATCTAAACACCGTGCTCAGCAACATGAACAAAGAGTGTTATCCAAGAGTGTTATCTCGCAGAGTCCTTCACAGCCTTTGAGAGGTCGTTTAAAATGTCACATGGACTTTTGGAATTTGACTGTCCTGTCAGTAGTACTCTTGAAAGCTATAAACATTGCTGATAAACATTCCTGCACACGCTTGCAAAGACTTTGCCTTGAAGAGTTACACATTTTCAAGCTCTTTGAGACTGGAGAGATTCTCAGAGTCTCTTGCACTGTCTCACAGTTTTGTAGGGTGTCTTGGAGAGTATTGCATAGGCTCTTGGAGAGTCTCTTGTGGAGAGTCTTGGAGAGTCTCTTGGGGAGTCTCTTGGAGAGTCTCTTGGAGAGTCTCTTGATGAAACAGAGTGTCTTGCTCAGTCTCCTGAAGAGCCTCTTCTAGAGTCTCTTGGAGAGTCTCTTGCAGCATCTTTTGCAGAGTCTCTTGTAGAGTCCCTTGGAGAGTTTCTTGGAGAGTTTTGCAGAGTCTCTTTGAAAGTCTCGTGCTCAGTCTCTTAGAGTGCTAAGTCCAGCTCACGTTCCCTATAGGCGGGTGAACAATCCGACCATTTCAGAATTCTGCTTCTGAAGGATAGGAAGAGCCGATATCGTATATGGAAATGTCGCCGTGGAAAGATGGCAACGACGACCGACTACACTTGGCGAGAGATGTTGAACACAAAAAACGTAAACACCACTAGTCGAGGACAGTACTTTTGAAGATAGAGCAAATGACATAAACTATTAAAATGCATAGTTGCATGATGGTTGCAATGACTACAGAGCTGCCACATCACAGGAATCCACGTGGAAGACTGTCAAGACATTGCAAAGTAAGGGAAATGCAGCCGCAAGAAGGTTAAGATGACTATGAGGGCCGGGACGTCACAAAGATGTCACAGGAGCTGGAGTGGACGACGCTCAACACACGATAAAGTAATAAAAACTTCCAACCACTCGAGGACTCAGGCTGCCAACGCAGCCCATGGCGAAAGGCGTCACCAGGGTAATCAGGAGTATGCTCAAAACACAATAAACTACTGAGCCAGGACACCCATGCGCAGTCACCATGAAAGTCGTCATAGGGACACCACTGAGAGAAGGCTTTGGATGCCATAAAGTACTAAATAATAGCACCCGGAGGCAGCGATGGTGGCGGAGAGCAATGCCATGGCAAAAGGCGTCACCATGGCCATGCAGCACACATTTGCAGTGCTCCAAAGTATTGAATTTAGAAGGCCAGGCGACCGGATAACGCTGTGGGGAGAGACGTCAACAGCGCAGCACGGAGAAAAGTTCAAAACATCGGAATGTACTAAGACATAGCACACAGGAGCAGCCACTGCAGCAAAGGCAAGACATGGCAAAAGGCGTTATAGAAGAGTGATAAAAGAGTAACAAAAGAGTTAGGAGTGATGGCAGAAAGCGTCAGAACGGCAGACGTCGACAGGAGCTGTGAGGACATCTTGGCATGGCGGAAGGCGTTGTGCAAATGTGGGAAAGGCGCCAAATATCACTGCACCAAGAATAATGACAAGGCCTAAAGCAGTTGGACAAAAAAACTACTCGAGAAGCACCATAGAAGGAACATTATTACAAGTGATTATAGTTCTGCACATACAACAAAATGTACAGCGTTTGGCACCAAGAAAGGCCAAGAAAGTAGAGTAAAAACCTTGAAGGATTACTAACCATCTGCGCCCACACTGATGACTATGGAGATTTCTAAATACATTCATTGTTCTATGCCATTCTACACTATTCTACATTACCCAATTGACAACCGTAGACAATCCCGAATCACTGTATGGCTACGCCAACAAGAAAGGCGCAGATGAAGAACAAATGAAGGCCACTTAGGGCGCCGAGTCAGCTCGAGGAGGCGCTGCCCGGCAGCTGCCTTTGCACTTCGAGAGGCATTTTGGCAGCCTAGAAATGACGTTGTGACGGCTCAGAGAAAGAGGCCGACGGCTCGCGACGAGGATGATGCTTGGAGGAAGAAACGCACACGTGAAGAGGCACACCAATGATGCTTAGAAGGGACACTGGAGTGACGAACAAGGGAAGCAACGTGAGGCACTTGTCGTTCTGGGAACTGACACTGATTAAATTGGGTTCTAAGCTATAGAAAATGCGGATTGGATACTTGATTGACAGCTGAATAATGACATTTGGCTCTAAACCGTTTGAATGACACTTCAGGGAGACATAAGCACGAGCGTGCAGTGGTTTCCTCCTCTCCCGCTGCTCGGAGCAGTACTTTAACCTCTTGTCTTCTCTCTCTCTTTCTCTCTCTCTCTCTCTCTCTCTCTCTCTCTCCCTTTTCTTTGGTGCCTTTGAGGCTTGCAACCCTTTTGGCGCGTGGCCTCCACAGCATCGTGGCTTTCAGCCCCGTCAGGGCTGTGGGGCATTTGGCTTGGAGCCTTCCGAGAGCTTTGGGCCATCTTCGAGGTCTGAGGGCCTCCGCAGCCTTGAAGCCATGAGGCTTTGGGGCGTTCGACCAGGCTACCGTCCGAGCGACAGCGAGAGATAGTGACTCCTGAGTTTTGACCCGTTTCCAGCGTGGATTCGCTTTGGGCTCGCCTTTTGGCGTCGGTTACGATATTGGAAGCAGCACCCACGCAGCCGCGCTTTGCAGCAAACCTTCTTGTGTTCGTTTTCCACCTTCCCATTTCACACACAACGAGTGTGAACGAGCCTAGCAGCTTCCGACGACCTTTGTGACGACTCGACGACTCCACACGCTTCAGCTTCCACAAACCGCCGGTCCCCTGGGCCCACCGCCGGCGGCTCGGCTTCGGTCGAGGCAAAGCTTCCATTCCCAACTGCGCACACTTCCACCCATCTGGTTTCAGAGCGAGTGGACGACTTACGAGCTCGTCCAGCGACCCTGGCCGACGGCGGCAATTGACTGGTCAACGGCGGTGCTGAACCTGCGGCGGCTGGCAGACGCGCAGGAGAACTTGGCAGACACCGGTATTTGCTTTGGAATTGGTCAGAAAGTTTGAAACCGTGGAATTCTGTGAATTTCGCATGTATTCTGTGTATTCTTGAGCAAATACGGGTCACTGACCCTCTGCACTGAATCCGAATCGTTAAATATCACCAGCGACGGTTAATTGGAGACAAATCATCATTTTCGACATTCTTCGCCCTCTCCAAATTGCAGCAGGTGAGATTTTGTGAGAATTCAGTGAAATATGCCTCAGAGTTGGTGTGCATTGTATCAAATATTGAAAAAATCAAGTTGCCATCAATTCTGGACCTTGTCCTGAAATTTAATTTCGCTATTCTATAACAAGCTCGGACCGCCGCACGCGCTGCGCATGCGGCGTCCTCTGATTAACCTGGCGTCGCGGCTTCGGGTGGTCGTATGGACTATCAAGATGGTTCTTTCAAGGCCTTGAGAAGCAGTTGAATACAAACGAGTTTGAAAATGAGTTGGAAAAGCGCAACGGCAATAAAATCGAATCATGTGGACTTGATTTTTAATAGCAAGTTAACTACAGCAGTCAGTGTGTGAAATAGCTTACCAATGGGTGCACAAACTCGTGCACCATTTAGTCGCTTATTCGATGTGGTGATTGTTCCACTAGTTTGTGCATGAATCGGTGCAGCAAATGGGGTTACGTTCAGCCCTGCAATTCTGCCCACCCAGGGCGCATGCTAGAAAACCAATTACAATCACTTTTCCAGCTCGTCGCGCACGCGACAGAAATCACAAACCATGTCCATACAGCCACATATACCCGAGTCCAATATCCAAACATCCCACAACTAAATATGCATCCGTTTGGGTAATCACCCCAAGGTTGATTTTTTGCCATTTTCGGTCCCAGAAAATACCCAGAGCGAGAATCGTATCACGAGATCCCATCATCACAACCAAACACAGTGGAGGGCAGGAGGGAGAGAAAACGAAGTGCAGTCTGGCTCCCTACTGGTCTCTTAGGCGGCGGCACCACTCGCGACTCACTCAGAGCCATTGAAAGTCGTCCAGTCACGCTTTTCGGCCCCAAGGGTCCTTGGCGCCACAGCCTGCGCGCGCCTTCGACAGGACGAGAAGACAGAGCCAGCCGAATCACGCATGAGTTACTGGAATTCTCCCGCCCTATTTCCGGGCCTACCGTAGCCTTGCCTACTATGCATAACCTACATCTCCAATTGGTGCAGCGTGGCAATGAAACGCTGTTTTTTTCCTGTTGTCGTTTTTTTCATGCGCACCGGTCTGTCAATGAGCGACCACGATAGCGTGGGCAAGGTGTTGGCGCTGGGAGGGCTGTGCAAGCGAAGCCCAAGGCGGGGCTGCCCAGGCGCTGGATGCTAGCGCCTTGGCTGCCTTGCGATAGACCGGAGGTTCGACCCCGCTTGATCGGCGCCATGGCAGGCGATCGCCACTGCCAAGCGATCCCAAAAAGCAGGCGATCCTAAGTGCCGACCATCGCCAGCGCTTGGAGCGTTCGCTTGCCCAGAACGAACGCCAAAGGGTGCCAAAATCGCCAGCCTTGGCTGGGCATTTGGTGCCTCTTTGTCGTTGGCTGGTGCAACCAGAATTGGCAAATTGAGGCACAAACTGCAACGAGGGAGTGGGAGGCCGCGATTGAGGCCCAACTACCAACGGTTTGCAGTAACACGTTTGGGATTTGCGCCGGGGGGCTGCGCGTTGCACGCTTCCTTTTGGGCTAGTGGAATTGCCGCTCGTGGCCACCGATTGTGGCCAGGCGCGAGTGCCAAGGTTGGCGCACGTGGATGACCGCAATCGTTGGCCGTGAGGGGCGAAAATGGCGGGAGTTGGAGGTCACAGTCGGCCTCCCACTCCCGTCGCTTTGTGGCCACGCGGTTGGCATTTTCCCCTGTGCCATGGGCGCTGCGCGATCTCCAACTGACCGCTGGAATCTGGCCTTCGCGAGACCCGATTGTTGCGACCTGGTGGCGCCAATCTAGGCGTTCGCAGGTTGCCATAATAGGTGACAGCGACGGCCGAAAGCGGCGGGAGTGGGAGGGCGTGATTGGCCTCCCACTCGCGTCGCTTTGCGACAACGCGTTCGCCATTCTCGCCCGCACTTTCGCCACCAGGCGTT
This sequence comes from Ostreobium quekettii, assembly GCA_905146915.1. Taxonomy (NCBI): domain Eukaryota; kingdom Viridiplantae; phylum Chlorophyta; class Ulvophyceae; order Bryopsidales; family Ostreobiaceae; genus Ostreobium; species Ostreobium quekettii. Next base: position 154,950 of record CAJHUC010003134.1, on the reverse strand, counting down.
GTCTAATTGACCCATGGTATCTGCCCTTCGTGGCCTCTGATTGTTGCCACCCGCCAGTGCCGATCTAGGCATCTGCGAGTGGCCACGATCGGTGGCCACGAGGGGTGGAAGCGGTGGGATCGTAGGGGCCGATCGGCCCCCCACTCCCGCAACTTCTGGCGCTATGCTTGTGGTGCTTGTGGAGCTGGTGCTTGTAGCGCTCACGGCCTAGCACCGGCTACTGCCCGGCACTCTTGTGACGGCTGGCTCTGGCAGGGCAACAAATAGCGTTGTTCCTCCCGCCGGCCAGCTTGCTGCCGTGGTGTAGCCTCAGGTGGGCGTTCTTTTAGTGACCTGCAAAGCCAGCGACCTTGCGCCTTGTTGCAACTTTCTAGTGCATGGTCTTGTAGCGGTCTGCAAGCAGTCACTGCACCCCAGCTTAAGGCCGTCGTCGCTTTTGCTTCATCCTTTTTCATGCACAGCGGCAAGTGTTCACCTGCCGCTGTGGGCCATCGGCACCCACGCCTATTGCAGCTGTTGCACCTTGCATCAGCGATGCGCGTCTCCACCCACCAAACCCCTCGTGCGGCTTGAGGGGCAGACGCAAATGGCGGAATGGTTAGACTAGGGGCGAGGATAGTGGCACCTACCGTCACTGAGGCAGCAGGCCCACACGCCGCACCGCACCGCACTGCCGTCTGCTGTTTTGTTGTGTCTTGCCATGCCGCTCTGCCTCGTGGTTGCGTGAGCCACGTTGTTCCTTGAGTTGCAACCCGCACGTGAAAAGCTTTCAGCGTGCTCAAGCGTGGTTTGTCATTGGTTGGGGCTTTCACCTTATGACCAGGCCGCGTTCGTGACCTCAGGTCGCCTAGCTCCCGCCCCAATGCCCGCTCTGCTGCGGACGTCGGGAAACCTTGCGTCGCGCCAAGAGCAAGACACGCCAATCGCCCGTGTCGGAATTTTACTCTTCGTCAGAGGGGCGCGCAGCCGGCGTCGCGAGGCTTGCCGCTGTGTGAAAAGGGCGTGTTTGAATGCCAGCGTGGCAGTGGGCCTGTCAATGCGTCGCGGGCTGCCGCTGTGCTTTGAGCTGTACTGTTGGGCAGGCCTGGCCTGATTGACGTCCGATTATTTTAAATACCGCCGGGTTAATTTTCTGGATATTGAGCTTGTTATCATACGTTTCCTGGAGAATCGACCTTGATCTATCATTGGCACGTTGTAGAGTGTGGAAGGTTATCTATCTCTTGTAAGAACCTACACATTATTCCCAATCATAACCGATCAGAAAGAGTTTCAAGACCCCTTGCCAGGCATAGCCCTGACGGTGATGTTCGCGATAGTTCATCACGGACCCCCAGCCTTGAGGGGAGCCCTGGAACCAGTGATACTAGTGGATCATGTAAGACCCCAAATCCCCAGGAGCCCAGCGAACTGAATCTGGGATCCGGTAGTTTGCCAGCACATTTACGCAAGTCCATACCCCCACGGACTGGGCCTTCGTTCAACGACATCTTTGCCAAACGAAGTAGGACCATGACTACGCAGAGACATAGAGGCGGACGGTTCAGGAGAGCCGGAAATAATTCAGGTCTCGAAATACAGGGTGAAGGGACACGAGACGGACATCCTTGCATGGTCAATTTATGTAACGATGGTGAGCGATCTGGATCCTGTCATGAACGATCGCCAAAGGAAGACTACCAGACCCAGAGCAACAACCGCTCATTAGAGTTTAGACCATAAAACGACCATAACCCACTGCCGCACGCGACAGCGGTTGGTGATCCGTGATTGGGTAATAGCACGCTTGTCGAGATACAGCAGACTATGCAGCATTTCATGGCGGACATGCACCAGAACATGTTCTAAATTCGCCAGGATGTCCAGAAGATGCAGGACGTCCACCAGGATGTGCACGAATTACAACAAAATGTACAAGAAAGCCTGCGGAATGTGTGGCATAAATTGCAGCCCTCGAAACTGGAACCAGAAAGGCAGCAACGACCCCCAATGCTAGAACTGCCAAAAACTCAATCGCATCAGGATCAGCCCCTGCCAGATCTAGAACAGCTCGCACAAAATTTTCTCCAAGTTATACGCCGAGCCTCGGAAGCTATGCCCCGGAATGGGAATGGCCAAAAGGAAGTGTGCAGCAAAACACGGCTGTCACTTGAAGGACGTGCCACGTACACACGAGGACGACCCAGTAAACGCGAGGGCAACGGAGCCCATGCACCCGCCTCGAATAGACGCCAGAGCGATAGGCCATAGGGTAGTAGTCCAAGAGGGTGCGCTTGACCCAGAGCCTTGCGGAAACAGGGCTTCCAGTCCTGAGTCCCTGCGATACCCAGTCTGGGGCGTGTCCTCGGTCGCCAGGGCAGTTGGAACGGAAGCTCCTAACTCAGAATATCTGCTTCAAAAGACAGCGCATCAGCCGCTGCCTAAAGCCAGAGGGGTCAGCAAAGTCAACGTCCAAGGTTCCACATCAGCTGATCCTGTGGGGAAATTCCTATGGGAAATAGCGATCAGCTCAATAACCAATATCCCGTCAGGAGTCATGGTGTTTCCTATAAGCCAGGGGCACAGTGCGCCGGACAAGAAAGACCCAATGACCCAAAACGATTTGGCCCGGGGCCTGATGAAGCACCCGCATTTGGAACAGACCCATCTATAATGGATATGCATTATGTAATCAAGGGACCATACCAAACGGTACCAGGATTCGTAGATCCAACGTGGGGACAGGTGACCCTAGGAGGCGATGGGCGTTTACCCCCTTCAGCATGGATACACCAGTCATCTGGGTGTCCAGGTTTATGCGACGGGATCCAACAGAATGCGGAAGTGGGCAGAGGGCCAAGAGGCCACTCGACCGCTAGCTCGACTTCGACTGAGAAGAGGACCGCGATGATGATGGAATCACCTGGACATAATAATGGAAGTGCTGAAAATACTCCCATTAGGGCTGATCCCAATACGCAGCCTCTTTCATCACCACCGGTGACGAGTGCACCAATTCTACACCCTGCAGTGGAGGATTCCGTCTTGCCCAGGGATGTGAAACTCCCTACATTCAATGGCAAGAAAGGAACCAATGTGAGAATGTACTGTAGAGAACTGGAGAGGGTCCAAAAGGTCTATGGAGTAGACGAGGAAATGCTCATTCACCATGCGACCGCCGGGTTATGACCACGAGCACATGATTGGTTTGAAGCCAACTACATGAATAAGGACCCTGAGACGTGGGAGTCTTTCCAAGAAGAGCTTTGCAAGCGCTTCATGCCATCCTGGGCGGTGCTGCTCTATCAAGTCCTGAATTTGGCTCAGGGGGATAGTGAAACCGGTATGGAGTACTTGGACCGCGCAGTGGCATGCTCGCACCTTAGCGACAGTCACGACCAGGAGCTGTTGGTCACAAATATCATTGGGAGATTCAAGAACCCACAGATCCGCAAAGAAATCTGCCGTGCCAACCCACACACTCTTGAGGGATTGGTAACTGCACTGGAAGACGTTGTGCGGATTCAGGGCGATCTACAGCTCCTCGAAAAACGATCTTCTAGGAATTCTGCGTCCAGCCAAGACACGCTAAACAAGGGGAATAGGAATGACACTACATTCGACAAGGCAGTGTGGAAGCCACCACGAAAGGTGCTTCCTGATGCCTCCCCGGATTGCCCGACAGCTCAATATCCTGAGCGGCCTTCGCAACCGTTCGTGCGCGAGCCGCAGCGTTTTAGGTGTGACGAACCGCCTCGGCCTCGACTTTTCGCAAGGTTCAGGTGGATGACGCCCAATACTTTGAAGGCGATTTCGAGATCATGGACCCTCCCCCTCCATGGACGCCATGGCAGGAGCAACCCGAGGAAGGCGCTGACGGTTCGCACTCAGATCAGAAGGGCCAGTAGTACCTGATGGAATTGACCCCCGACCGCGCCAGCGACCAGCCAAGCGGAAGAAGGGCAGAAGCCCACACGGATGAGGAATCGTCGGGAGGCGATTCCATACCGAACGAGGGAACGTACGCTGAGATTAATCGTGGGCAATAGTGGGGCGAATTCGATCAGGGAGATGATACAGAGACAGAACATTACTTCATGGAAATCAAGGACAACAATGGGGATGCTGATTCTCATCAAGGATCAGTGGATGGAGTTTACATATCAAACGAAGAGGTTTACGTGAAGCGCGCCGTGGAGGACAAACCGTACAAGCCCCAGAAACGACGCTAGATGGCGAATCGTAACGTTTTGGAGTTTGATGAGTCGATTCCCATGGAAGATGTGATTACCGGCGCCCACAAACCAATGCCAATGACGAAACCCCTGGGCGCCATGGAACGCCCTCCCCAACCCACAAAGGAAGAATTGAAACGATCGGCAGCAGGACCCAAGGGCACAAACCATCTGTCCCGCGAGGCCCACAAGCCAGAGGCGACTTCTCAAGGTACACAGGCCACAAGAAGTAGAATGTCAGGACGACCCGACCGGCAAACAACCAAGATGCCCATGGGAGCAAAGTTTGGGGCACCCCAGAGAGCGGGACCGTCAATCCCCAAACCCCCGCCGAACGCAGCTCCCCAGCCCCAAAAGTATATAGGGCAAGCACCAAAGGGGTATGCAGAGACGGTGGAGCGCCGATACGCCATCGACAAGTTTTTCAATGACATGACCGCGAAGATCCCCATGGAGCATTATCTCATGGAATCATTCTATGCTAGACAACATCTAAAGGAGTGGATAAAAAGCATCGAGGCAAGAGCCAAGTGGGATGCTAAAACATTGAAGAGTGGAGCTCGCACGGCATATGGCGAAGAAATTTTCTTTCAAGAGTACATGGAGGACGAACTTCAACGGGAGTACATTCGCATCCCACAGGCTTTCATGATGTGCACCACAGCGACACGGACTACTGAGGCTAGAGTACACGGATTGAGGGTAGAGGCTATCCTGGATATAGGGGCTTCACACACCATAGTGTCACAACATGTCATACGCAAGTTGGGGACGTTTGGCAAAATCAAGGCACAGGAGGTGACCTTCGCCACGGCCTCTAGAGACACCTACACCCCATGGGGACACCTAGATAACATCCGTGTAAACGTAGGGAATCTAACAATACCCATGAAGATACGGAATGTGGAAACTGGAGTGTATGAGGTGCTCTTTGGGTGCGATTGGCTGTACGCTGCTGGCGCCATCCTAAACTATGGAAGGGGGATGCTTTCCTACATGATCTCCCCAAATCACCGTGAGAGTATGAATATGACCTTTACTCGTGAAGAGCGGGGAGGAGGCGCTCTACAGTGGATGGATAGGGATCCCAAGGACGCCGATCAGGTAGGATTGATTGGGTATATTGAAGAAGAAGAGTATTGCTACTGCAAAATGAACCAAGACGCACTGCACGTGGCACCACTATTGGATCCGGTTGGGGAGGATGTGCTGGACATTCAGTTGCAGCCAGAACTTTCCCTGTCAGAGCAGGAAGATGGTGAAGGCTCGGATGATAAAGTGACTGAGAACACACAGATCATGATTTCACTGCCCAACCCGACACAGGAGGAGAACACGTCTGACAATAGTGGGTCACTAGAACCGCACCTGCCTGAGTGGGAAAGCGGCGGACCTGACTACCGTGCGGATGACACAGAATCTTCAACCCTGTCCAAATTCCCTGACCTAGTGTGGTGTAAAGCACAGGGGGTAGTGTGTTTCTTTGATTATGGGTATCTGGGAGGTACAATAAACATTCATGAACAATCTCATCCCTAAGTAGAGTTTACTAGGAACCCATAGGTTCTTGGATCAGACCATTCGGGTTAGCGGTAGTGGAGATATAGCCATTAGAAGGTATAGTACTTAAGGGCACCTCCACGACCGTATTGGGGGATGAGATATTATCGATACACTGCATTGTCACGTGATGCAGGGCATGCCAAAGGGCGGCCCCGATGCCCGACGGATTGTAACTCTTGCTGACCACTTGCCTCCGTGCGGCTGCACCCGCAGGCCGCACCGGCGTCGCGCACCCATTGCGCGCACTGCCGCCCCGCCCCCGGCTGATCGCAGGACCGGGCCCACACTGCGCACTCCGAAGAAGCGAGCGCCCCGGACCGCCCGCCGTCATTCGGCGGAGGAGGCCATTCCGGCCGGATTGGGCACCGCGGCGGGTTCATTGCCCGCGCATCGAGCCGACAACCACGCCAGTGGTTTCGGAGCCGGCGGACGCGGAGAGCGGAAGCGCGCCACGCGGCGCATGAGAGCCGAGGGGACCCGGCCCGACGGCGGGAGGGCCCCCCATTCGCGAGAGATCCAAGGAGGACGGCCGGCCAGGTGGGCGCCTCGCGGCGCCGCCTGAATCGGCCAGGGGAATCGAACCGGACCGAGTGCCTGGCCCTAAGGAGGGGGGCACAATCTGCTGCTTCTCGCACCTAGCCCGACGGCGGGGAGGCGTTGGCTTGGGATTCCGTGCGCCGAGCCCAACGGCGGGGGGCGCATTCCGTGTGAATTGACCACCGGATCGGGGAATCGGAGGCCGCCGCTTGCGCGGGGCATCCGGGCCCGGCGGCGGGGGTTGTGATCCGCGGACCCGCGTGGTGATTCGGCGGCGGGGGACGCAGGCCGGCGGGTGCCAGGCCCGTGGAGGGGCGCAGTGAGCGGAGTGAACGGCTGGAGGCAGCACCCGGGGTCGCGGGGGTCGACGCAGGCGTGACTGGACCCCTCCGAGTGACGTGACGGGGGGAAGTTGTGGGAATCCGCCCGCGCCGTGTACTGCCAGCGGGGGGGGTCCCGAGTAGCGACCTCCGAGGGGGGGGGCACTGAGTAGCGACCTGCCAGGCCCTGCAAGTGAACAGTGCCTCGTCCTGTGACTCTGCAAAGTGATGGATCCGGGAGGAAGGTGGTTCCCCACTACAGGGAGCCCACCTGGAAGTTTCTGCTTGCGTTAGGAGTAGCTGAGAGGTCCATAGACCCTCTCGGCTGGTGGACAGCGGTTCTCTACTTCGACATTGGAGTAGTTGAGGGGTCCGCGAAACCTCTCAACGGGTGGAGAGCAGCTGCCAGTGACTCGACTGGAGTAGCTAGGGGGATTGTTTGCCCCTTAGCAGGTGGAGAGCAGCTTCCTAGAGGACTCTACTGGAGTAGCTGAGGGGGTTGATTGCCTCTCAGCGGGTGGAGAGCATTTCCTAGCGACTGGAGCTGACAACCCCTACGTCCACCCTACTTCGTATTGCAGAGTATGACAGCTCCCCAAGAGGCTCAGTAGGGTGCCTGAACACCAGAGCTTGACCTACAGAGGCTAGTAGGGTGCTAGTGCACCAGGCCCAGGGCCCTCCGAGTGGGCCAGTGATAGCTTGGGGGCCGTCCCACTCCGTTAGGGCACTTGGCCAGGAGGTCGGGGGGCGAAGGGCTGAAAGTCATGGACTGTACCTAACCAGCCTAGACAACTGTGAAGGGTTACATGCCCACCTGGTGGCAACAGTACCTTATCCAAAAAAAAAAGCTGACCCCAGGTTGAAGCCGGCGGCCGCCCCACAGTTGTTAGGGGGGTGCCAGTAGAAGTGGGTAGACGGGACACGGAGTAGTTGAGGGGTCCGCGAAACCTCTCAACGGGTGGAGAGCAGCTGCCAGTGACTCGACTGGAGTAGCTAGGGGGATTGTTTGCCCCTCAGCAGGTGGAGAGCAGCTTCCTAGAGGACTCTACTGGAGTAGCTGAGGGGGTTGATTGCCTCTCAGCGGGTGGAGAGCATTTCCTAGCGACTGGAGCTGACAACCCCTACGTCCACCCTACTTCGTATTGCAGAGTACGACAGCTCCCCAAGAGGCTCAGTAGGGTGCCTGAACACCAGAGCTTGACCTACAGAGGCTAGTAGGGTGCTAGTGCACCAGGCCCAGGGCCCTCCGAGTGGGCCAGTGATAGCTTGGGGGCCGTCCCACTCCGTTAGGGCACTTGGCCAGGAGGTCGGGGGGCGAAGGGCTGAAAGTCATGGACTGTACCTAACCAGCCTAGACAACTGTGAAGGGTTACATGCCCGCCTGGTGGCAACAGTACCTTATCCAAAAAAAAAGGCTGACCCCAGGTTGAAGCCGGCGGCCGCCCCACAGTTGTTAGGGGGGTGCCAGTAGAAGTGGGTAGACGGGACACGGACCGGCTTGCACCTTATATAGCCCCCCAGGCGGCGGTCAGAGGGGGAGCTCTTGGTGCCTATCGCTCGCGACACAGGACAGTAGAAGAGCGGCCTATAGTGCTGCGCAGACACTTCTACTGCTCCTAGCCTAGACCAGTGCCCCCGAGCTGCCATCTGGGCGAGGTGTGGCGGAGGGGCTTCGAGCGGGCCGGGACGTGAGGCAGTTGTGTGGCCGTTCCCCGGGAAGTCCTCCCCAGGCAAGGGGGACAGGAAAGGTTCAGTCTCTGATCAACTGGTGGCATTCCCGGGGGTGTGGCAGGGAAGCCTCTCTTTAGAGGGGTGAGTAAAATACTCTTTGAGTATTCTTAAATTCCCTGTTGCTAACCTAGGAAGAAACTGGTTGTAAAGGGCTGTTATGGAACTGTTGTGGTGAAGCCACTTGGCACCTTGTTGGTTGGGGAAGTATAGTACCCAACTGACTTGAAGACGTCATTTGGTGGATCTTGGGGCTTCTCTGAGCGACATCAGGGACTACGCTCTGGGATATACCCAGGGTTGGACCTCCATGTGGTCAGACTACCGACTACATCAGTATCAGTATCAGCACCATCAGTTCTCAGTCAGTTATCATTCAGTCTTCATCAGTTTTGCCGGGATTTTTGGGGATTCTTCCTGCATTCATTATTGTATTCTGCACTTCTGCTGTTTTTGCGTGAGCGAGCAGTTATGGCGGAGAGATGGGATCCATTGGCATTTATGTGGTTGGAGATGGAGGAGGCTATGGGTCCTGAGGCTGCTCTCTCTGTGTCTCACCCTGCAGCAGTGACTTGTGTATCTGTATCCGAGGCAGCTGATGATGCACAGCTACGGCCTCAGTCCCCTCTGCGTACTGGTATTTTATCCATGGAGCAGTATGCAGATCGCATCGCATCAGGGGCACAGGCAGGTACCAGTACCCAGCATGTTTTGCTAGATATGCGGAGTCAGTGGACATTTTCTCAGCCGCGTACACAGACGTTGCCTGACCACACAGCCGTGCCGAGCACATTTTGTATCAGGCCACATGGGCCACCAGTGTATCCTGGAGAGCATGGACATGACTGTGTGCCCTCGCCATGCACAGTTCGTATCGGGCCACGTGGGCCACCAGTGTTTACTGGAGAGCACGGACAGGACTGTGTGTCCTCGTCGTTCGCAGTTCATATCTGGCCACGTGAGCCACCAGTGTTTACTGGAGAGCGAGGATGGGACTTTGTGTCCTGGCTCAGTACGGTGGATGATTATTTGGATGTAGTGGCATGTACTGAGCAGCAGGCGATCGTCTATGTTATATTGTTGCTGGCGGGTGATGCACGAGTTTGGTGGGATGCAGAGTGTATCTCACGTGGAAATAAAAGGCCAGAGTCACTTGAGGAGTTGAAGAGAATACTGAGGGCACAGTTTGATACCCCTATTAGGGAGAGTCGCGCCAGGACCAAGCTCCTCAAGTTGTCACAAAAAAAGGGGGAAAATTCGTGTGCATATATGGCACGAACAAAATCCTTGCTATACAGGGTCCGTGGATTTGATGAGAAAACGGCCCTACACGCATGGATCCATGGCTTACGGGAGCCTTTTCGTTTTGAGGTTCTCAAGGCTGCCCCCAAGACTCTAGCCGAGGCAGAAATTTTGGTCATATGCATGGAAGATGTGTTCAGTGGCAAGGCTGACAGCGACCAACAGAGGAAGAAAAGCAGACGAAGGAAAAATATAGGAAAAGATGGCAGAATTGTGAGGAGAAAAGATCAAACTCCACGACATCACCATGTAGACGGATCTCATAGTGGGTATGGGCAAGCTGGAAGACCACATCCCTCTCTATCGACTGGTCCACATTTCCACCCGGGATACCAGTCTAGAGAGTCTGGCCAGAGTGGATGTGGGCGAATTCAGAGGAAGCCCAGGGTGGTTGTAATGGCCACCAACAAAGCATTACGGACCATGGCCGATCAGATGGATCGGAAGGCGGAACAGCAATCCGCCATGTTGGATGGACGCTTCCCAGCAGTTGCGGCAGGGAGACTGTCTGGTCTTCGCTCTGGCCAGTCAGGAAAGCATCCGGGACATCTCGTTCAGGCCTGCCAGAGAGCCTGGGCAATTTGCGCGGTGTACCCCAGTAAGTGGCAACAAAAGCGCCAACAAAGGTCGAGGAAGTGGAGGCACAGGGTGGAGCGGAGGCGTCGATGCCGCAACCGCCAACTGAGGGGAAAGTAGCTTCAGGGAAAGCACAGAACGTTGGGGTGCCTGAAAAGGCAGATGAGTTCCTGTCAGACATGGCGGGAGCCCCCAAGTGCTGGATTCAGAGGAGTGAAGCTCCTGTAGCACCCAATGCTGCGAGCAGATCAGGCTCGGGGTCTACAGGCCAGGATCACTTGCTCCTGATTGTGAGAGCAGTGATAAATGACACATGTGTGTCTGTATTGGTGGATTCGGGTGCCACTCGCTTGTTTGTGAGTGAGCAGTTGAAAACTCGCCCACCATTAGATTTCGTAGGTGCATACTCCTCATTGGAGTTAGCCAACGGCGATACCGTAGTGTCGACTGGCATTGCACCAGATGTGCTGGTATGTATCGGACGTACGGCCAGCAGGGTGTCTTTCACTGCGGTGCCTATGATGGAGGGCATCCAGGTCATTCTCGGTCGAGATTGGTTGGACACAGTCAACCCGTTGATCGATTGGAGAACGAATTCCTTGGTACTCAGACACGGTGATGGATTGGAGGTGGTACAAGGAATTAAGGCACCTGACATTGCCTCGTGTAACATCGTTGACCATGGGTTGTCTGGTCTTCACCACACTTTCCACTCTCTCGGAAAGAATGCCTCCAACCCCAATATTATGAGGGGTGATTCATACGCTCAGTTGTGTTCCCCATCGTTTTGGGAACCCCCTTCATCGGTGCGCGAGTGGTCACACATGCCGGATCATCGTATATCGACCGGTCATGACTCACCGAGGGCGGTTGAGTCTCCCCAGGGGGGGGTACCTTCAATTTTGCCAAATGATACCTCAAATACTCTGGAAAAATCCAAAGGCGTGCACAGGAAGAAGGTCAAGGTGGCTGGACGCCCTAAAATCGATTTCATCTCTATGCGCCAAGCGGCAAAGAGGGCAAACAAAAGCGACCTTCCAATGTTCCTGTGTCTTTTGCGGCCTACAGTTCCGCCAAAGGAGAAAACGAAAAAGAGCAAGGCCAAGGCCGGTGTAGCAAAGGGCCAAACTGAGGGAGAGAGGCGCCGGGTTATGAAGGAAACCGGGCCTGTAAAAGCCGAGGTACCGATCGCGGAAGTGATTCATAAAAAGGTGCATGAAGCCGAACCAGCTGTCCGGGATGAACTGAAAGGAATCCTGGAGGAGTACAAAGATGTATTCCCGGACAAGCTACCCTATGGACCACCACCCAAGAGAATAGTGGACCATGAGATTGAGACGGCATCAGGAGAACCACCACCTCACAAAAGTCCATACAGGCTGAGTGTGGCTGAGTTGGACGAGCTCAAACGCCAGATTAACAATCTCCTTGACCAGGGGTGGATTCGGCCTAGCACGAGCCCGTATGGAGCGCCAGTGCTATTCATTCCAAAGAAAGATGGCAAGTGGCGGCTCTGCATTGATTATCGGGCCTTGAATAAAATCACTACCAAGAACCGGTATCCTCTCCCAAAAGTGGATGAGCTTATGGATCGACTCCACGGAGCACAGTATTTCACCAAAATCGATTTGGCCTCAGGATATCACCAGATACGGGTGAAGGAGGCTGATATCCACAAAACTGCCTTTGTGTCGAGATACGGTTCATTTGAGTATACGGTCATGCCCTTTGGGCTATGCAATGCGCCGGCCACATTTCAGCGTATTATGAACCATCTACTCAGAAATGGCCTTGACAATTTTGTGCTTGTATTCTTGGACGACATTTTGATATATAGTCGTACCAAGGAAGAGCATTTGCAGCACATAAACGCGGTACTGGACAGACTTCGGTCGGAGAAGTTTTTCGGGCGACTCCCAAAGTGCGACTTCTTCAGAACCGAAGTAGAGTACCTTGGTTTCGACGTTGGGAAGGACGGTATCAAGCCGTCGCTGTCAAAGGTCAAGGCTATTCTGGATTGGCCGACGCCGGAGACCGTCACAGACGTGAGGTCTTTCTTGGGGCTCTGCAGTTTTTACAGAAAATTCATCCGATGGTTTAGTGAGATCGCAGCCCCAATGACGGATCTCACAAAGAAGAATGTACCTTGGGTCTGGGGTGACCAAGAGGAAAAAGCATTCAATGGGCTTAAGAAGGCCATGGTCACCGCCCCGGTTCTCCAGCTACCCGACTTTGATAAAGAGTTCACCGTCACCACAGATGCATCAGAGGTGTCGGTTGGTGCAATCTTGCAGCAGGATTTTGGCTCCGGATTACAACCAATATGCTATGAGAGCAGGAAGCTAAACCCTGCTAAAACAAGATACAATGCATACGAGCGGGAGCTGTTGGGGATTGTGTGGGCCGTGGGGAAGTGGCGGCACTACCTTGCCAGTCGTCACTTCACCGTCCAGACCGACCATGACTCGTTAAAGAACCTGGCCAATCAGCCTTCAGTGAACAGGCGGATTTGGAAGTGGGTTCAGGTTCTTCAGGGGTACGATTGTGACCTGGTCCATATACCAGGGAAGAAAAACCCCGCAGACTTCCTCTCACGTAGAAGTCTAAGGGACGTGAAGGAGATGGCCCACGTCCGAGAGGAAGAAGAGTCATTGGTCAAAAGGTTGCTACTTAGAGAGGATAAGTCTGACGACGGGATCCAACGTAAATTGGATCAAGTTTTTGCAAAGAGCAGACCGGAGGTGACCTAAGCTGCGGGTCAAGAGGACGAGTTGGGACCTTCACTTTTTGTCGCTAGGTCCCGCATTTCATTGGCAAGAAGCATGAGAGAGGGGGTCAAAAAGGGCATTCAAGAGAATACACACTGGGCAGATATCATTTCCCAGCTGGAATCTGCCCAGGACAATGCGTTGACAATTGGAGATCGATCCTTCCGGATTACAGGAGGATTGTTGGAGGTGAGAGATAGCGATAAAACCGGGAAGACATAGTGGCGGCTGGTGGTGCCAAATATCCCAGACATCAAGAAGCAGATAATGAGGGAACTACACGAGGTCCCTTATTCAGGACATCTGGGCTACCACAAAACATTAAAGAACATCCAGAAGACCTTCTACTGGCCTGAGCACACCCTGGATATTCAAGACTTTGTGATGGGGTGCCCAGTTTGCCAGCAGGAGAAGGCTATCTACTGTGTCCTCGTTGGACTTTTGCAGCCATTAAAACTCCCAGAACAGAAGTGGGCCGACGTCAGCTTGGATTTCATCATGGGTCTACCAAAGTCAGAAACTAGGAACGATGGGATACTCACAGTGGTAGATCGGGCCACGAAGATGGTGCATCTGGCGCCTGTCAAGCAGACTATCACAGCTGCTGACACAGCCCGACTCTACTGGAGCACTGTGGGAAAGTTGCATGGAATCCCTCGTTCCATTGTGAGTGATCGAGACCCACGCTTTGTGTCCAAGTTCTGGCGCGAGCTGTGGAACATTCTGGGGAGTTCATTGAGGATGTCCAGTGCCTACCACCCACAGACAGATGGTCAAACAGAGGCAATGAACAGGGTGGTAGAGATGGTTTTACGCTGCACTCTACACGCCGGGCAGGATGGATCGAGCTGGGAGCGACTGTTGTCCACCGTCGAGTTTGTGATCAACAACAGTCCAACGCAGGCAACCGGGTACACGCTGTTTTACTTGAACTACGGCTTCCATCCGTGTACTCTGGCAGACCTCATCCGCAACAGTGACTCTACTCTCATTGAGGGAGTCAACCAGTTCGTAGAGCGGATGAAGAGGAATTTCTCAACGGCAGTCAAATTTCTGAACCGGGCTCAAGATCGCACGAAGGCACAAGCTGACCAGAAGAGAAGGGAACAATGGTTTAGTTGTGGGGATCAGGTGCTGCTTTCAACAGAGCACCTCAACTTGAAAAATGCACCAATCCGTAAGCTGAAGAAGAGGTTCGTGGGCCCATTTTTTGTTGTCCGTCCGGTGGGACAGGTGGCCTACGAACTTGATCTTCCGACAACGTGGAAAATACACAATGTGTTCCACGTCAGCTTGTTGCATCCTTTCAGGACCAGTTCATGGACGCAACCCACTACATGTGGTCAGGTTGAGGAGGTTGAGCCCAAGGATGATGAGCCATACGACGTTGAGAGATTACTGCGTTGGCGGTGGAGCGGTCCCAGTACCAAGCGGCAGAAGGAGTATTTGGTCCTCTGGAAGGACTATTCACTGGATGATGCCACTTGGACTCCTGAAGAGAATTTTACCTACCAGGAGGAGCTTAAGAAAATGATCAAGAGGGACAAACCAGTAGAGGATAATTAAGGCCATTAGTTAGCCTGACGTTTCAAGGGCGAAACTACCCCCAGGGGGGAGTACTGTGGTGTAAAGCACAGGGGGTAGTGTGTTTCTTTGATTATGGGTATCTGGGAGGTACAATAAACATTCATGAACAATCTCATCCCTGAGTAGAGTTTACTAGGAACCCATAGGTTTTTGGATCAGACCATTCGGGTTAGCGGTAATGGAGATATAGCCATTAGAAGGTATAGTACTTAAGGGCACCTCCACGACCGTATTGGGGGATGAGATATTATCGATACACTGCATTGTCACGTGATGCGGGGCATGCCAAAGGGCGGCCCCGATGCCCGACGGATTGTAACTCTTGCTGACCACTTGCCTCCGCGTGGCTGCACCCGCAGGCCGCACCGGCGTCGCGCACCCATTGCGCGCACTACCGCCCCACGCCTGTGCCCGGCTGATCGCAGGACCAGGCCCACACTGCGCACTCCGAAGAAGCGAGCGCCCCGGACCGCCCGCCGTCATTCGGCGGAGGAGGCCATTCCGGCCGGATTGGGCGCTGCGGCGGGTTTATTGCCCGCGCATCGAGCCGACAACCACGCCACCTAGTGGATGCTAACAGCAACACCAAACCGGTACCTTCACAGAGAGATAGCTCCAATGATCAGTTTGATATTGGAACCAATGATGAAGGAATGTCGTTGAACGATTCTGATAGTGATAGGAAACGGAGGCGCAAAAAGCCAAAGCCAATGCTGCACAAATTTTGTGAGCGAACCCAGCCGCCTGGGGTTCGTTACCACAGATAACGCAAGGGATACTGCTGAGACATTGAGCACTTGGGTAGATGCCCTGGATCGCTTGAACGCCCTTGAGCACAACACAATAGACCCAGAAATGGTAGGAATAACAGATGTCACTATAAAGGAAGGGGGAAGGACGTGTTACGCGCACCAGCCTGATGTGGGAGACGTCCTACTAATGGCCCTTGGTGTGGGGGACGCCCTGCCCAAGGCACGTACTATTCCTCACCCACTGTAACCTTTATCCATATTAGGATACGGGAGTAGGAGGGGTGGTCCCGCCTAGGTGCCCTGTAAGGACCTAGGTGCCCGGCGAAGCGGGTCCGCGGCTCAAAGAGGGCAGGAACCCCACACCCACATCCTATTCGTAACATTTGGTTTCGGAGCCGCCTGAGGGTGGCGGCCACGCTTCCACCTGGGAGCGCGCGAGAGCACAAGACGCCGGAGCCCTTCCCCGGCCTCCTCCATGGAGGCTGAGGAATCGGAGGAACAAGCCCGGGATGGGCAGGGGGAAGGACAAGCCCGGGATGGGCAGGCGATCGAAACAGCCCGAGATGGGCAAGGAACTGAACAAGCCCGGGATGGGCCAGGAGGTGTAACAGTCCGGGAGGACATGGCTGGACCCTCCACAGCCACATCGGCACCCGCAGCAGAAGATGAGCCGATGGAAGAAGTGGATAACCCGCCGGCGGCGGAGAAGACGCAGGAGCAAGACCAGGACGCAGAGGCGGCGGCGACGTTGCTGAAGATCCCTGGTATCAAAGAGCTCCTGCAGAAGATGGCGGATACCGCGGCCGAGAAGGCGAGAGCGAAGCGGGATGAAAAGACCGCCGAGAGGATCGCCTCGCTGGAGATCGCCGTCAACAAGGCCAAGAAAGAAGCTCGAGAGAAAGAGCTGGCCATGAAGAAGGCGAAGCAGCAGAGCCGCGAGGCACAAGAAGCCAAAACCTCCGCCGAAGACCAGGTCAAGGCGTTGAGTGACCGCCTCTTGAAGCAAAAGCAGCGGGCCCAGGAGGCAGAAGAGAGAAGCACCCAACAGGTGGTGCCAGCGGTGAGGGCCCCCAGTCCGTCGGAGCTACCCATGCCAACCATTCCAGAGGAAGACTGGAAGGTTGCTGGCAAGCAGCGCTCCAAGCGGAAGAGTCCATCGCCAGGTGAGCGGCTGATGGAAAGTGAGAAATCTCCATATCAAGGCCGGGAGGCCAAAGCCTTAGGGCGAGTTGAGAGAATGCAAGGCCGGAAGGTCAAGATCCCGGAGCTACGGCTCAAATCCCAGGTGTATGTGAGAACACCTAGTGGATCGGACGGGACTGGAGATGAGTCGCTCATAGAAAGCGCTCAAGCTGTTTGCGGAAAAAGTCCGCCAAGGCCGGGAGGCCATAATTGGAGCCCTCGGAGGCCTGCGCTACCAGAATGGGGGCCGGGTGAAAGCTCAAGGGTACTGGAGTTCGTTCCAGACACTCGAGATCCATATAGCCGGCAACCACCGTGCCGTGCAATGTGGACAAAGTTCCACAGTGATCTCGTCGATGAGCTTGACGAGGGATGGCGGATGGCCGCCGACCAGTTTGGAGAAAGGTTAACCACCGCCAGACTGGTTAGAATACAAAGGTGGTATGGTCCTGGAATGGCAGATCAAATTGCCAAAGAGGACCCAAATTGGCCAGAAAAGATGGCCTTTGCGCTCAGGCATATCCCGGAACCATGGGACTTGAGCGAGGGGAGTCCAGAGAGACCAGACCCTAATGATCCCCACGAGCGGTGGGAGGAGATCTCGGAATTGTCGTTCTCATCATGTGCTTCTCCTTTGCCGGGTGATATGTCAACCCGTGCACAAGTGCATAGAATGGAGAAGGAGAGACGACGGATTCGTAACCGAGATCGTTTTGCTCGTGCAAAGAAGTTAGACGAGCAAAAGGCCAGAAAGGCCAAACAGCGGAGAGAGTTGAAAGCGCTGCAACGTGAGCGGGATCGTCAATTGAATCCTGAAAAGTATGAGCGTAAGCGAGCTCACAAACGCCAGCGCAAGGCTGAGATCAAGCGGTTTTTCTCCGCAGGAGGCAGCCAAAAGGCGCAGCGCCTGGAGGTACAGCCCAAGGTCGATGAGCTGGACCCGGCCGAGCAGGCTAAGGCCTTTGCCCGTATTGCCAAGGAGGGGACCTCCACCCACTGGGCAGACCAGCAGGACAGTAGCGGCAGTGACAGTGGTGTAAACCACCCTGCCCGCTTTGTCCCTATCCAACCGGAGCCGGCATCGCCATCGGTTGTGGTAACCAGCGGTCCTAAGGTGCAAAGGATGCCGGAGAGGGAGATCCCGCTTGGAGAAGCAAAGGCGAAAGAACAGCCTGATAAGGCAAAAGACCCGCCTGCAGAGGCGAGAATACAGCCTAGAAAGGCAAAGGAGGAATCCAAAGGCCCGCAAAGGCCAGTTTCAGGTAATCATCCTGTTGAACTGTCTTTGCTGCGACCTGTTGTGAAGAATACACAGACGCGTAACCGTGCAGAAGTTGGTGATTCTGCTGGTAACGATGAGATTGTGTATCTCGGTTCAGCAGGTGAACCTGCCAGTCCAATTCCCCGGGAAAGACGGGAGACCTATGAGATCCTGCAGAGGCAGGAAGCTGCTTTGCAGAAAGCAAAGGCGGATGCAGAGAAAGCTGCACAGCTTCGTTCCTTGATGGGGGATGAAGACTATGCAGCATATCTGGAGCTGCAAGAAGCAAAGCAGATTTCTCATGGACGGCAGGAAATTGCCTACAAACCGGCGAAACCGGGGCCTGGATACCAGGAACGCCGCGCCCAGCAAATGGCGGCTGATCAAAGTGGACGTGCCAAGATGCCGCACGAAGCTGCAAAGCCCACCCCAGTGATGCGTGTCCCTGTCATACAGGACACGAGGGGCTTTTGGGATACGCTGGGTGCCTTTCACGACCCTCATGGAGGGGTATACTTTAAGGGGTATTATCATCCCCGTGGAGGACATGCCCCATACAGGGCCCAAGTCCCAGGGGACGCCCTCCAACGTATACCCGGGAAGCTGCGTGGCCTCTTTGATGCGCAGCAGACGGCACTGGGGATATATGTGCCAGAGGGTCAAGAAGCAGCCATGGAATGGCAGGCCATCCAGAGAACTGGCCGAAAAGTCCCTGAAGAGGGACCAGTGCAAATGCCCCCGGGACCATCGATGCAGGCAGGTCCCTCCACACCGGCTCGTCCAGTGGCTCAGCCAGAAATAGCGCCAAGACAGCCGGTGCGGCCTTATACAATGGGGCAGGCTGGACAGCGGACATCACAGCCTCCTGTGCAAACGACGCAGCAAAAGATTCAAAGGCTGCAGGAGATGTCTCCATTTGCGCCGGAGTCAGCTGTGTATCCGCCAGTTCGGTATTATCAGCCAGGGATGGCGACACAGCCCGGGAGGGCATACCAACCCGGAAGGGTACCGCAGGCGGAGATCGCCCCAAGACAAGAGGAATACTCAACACCCGCTTACAGTGGATCATCCCATCCATCCGGATCGGGAGGTTACGAGAGGGTGTACGAGTACCCGCCCAGTCATTTCCAGACCCAGGAACCTCCACATGAGGAATTTCTGTTTGGGCTGGAGGTTGATCAGGCTGTTGAGCCACATCGGGCGGAAATGGGGCCTCCACCGCCTCCGGAGGGGTACAATCCCCAAGGGCCGGGTTATACCGGTCAAGCCTATTTGGCAGCGGCGCAGGAGATTCCATATGCGCCAGTTTATTACGAACCCGGAAGGGAAGCTCAGGTGAGCATGAACATGCCTAAGATGAACAGTCAGGGCATGAAACCCCCAAAATGGAATGAAGATAAACAGGCCTTAACCAAGTGGTTACAAGAAATCATCATGTATTTCAAAACCACTATGGCACCCCGGACACAATGGGGATGGATAGCACTGAATACTCTTGAAGAGTCAGTGAAACATGGCCTACTAGCCCAGTTGGGACACATATGGGGGATAACAATTGATGCAGAAGTGCTCTCACAGCCAGACTTTCAGCTGTCATGGGAACAGTTTAAGTATGGTATGGAGACACTTTATGATCATAAATGTTCCGACTTCGAAATTCGGTCGGAAATAGCAGCCTTTACAAAGGCAGGGACCTCGGGTCCCGATACAATCAAATACATGCAGCTCTTGGAACAAATGTTTCTCAAGTGTGAGAATGAACTTAATGATTTTTCCAAGTTGCATGCATTGTATACTGGACTCCGTCCAGACATTAAGAGGAAATGCCTCTTAAATAAAGATGATGAGCAATGGACCACTTATGCCAGCCTGAGGGCGCATTTATATAAAGTGGGACCAACATATGACCAAGAATACAAGGCATATGGCTCTCGTCGAAATGAAAGCCGGGATGGCAAATCGCACACGAGTAATCGTCTTGCTCCTAATAGAGTTATTCAAAAATACCATGCATTGAAAGTGGATCGTCGTGGCAAACCAGTTTTGAATAACAGACCGAGAGGTCAAGGAGGGACGACTTACAAAAGTTCTCATGTTGCTATGAAAATGCAGCCGCAGGCTTCGCATGGGGAGCGGAACTACGAGCCGCTGGCCGATATCCGCGACCCAATGGAAGAAAAGATGGTCACCAACAGTGCGCAATTACGCGACACAACGTTGGAAGTTCTGAAGCGGGCTGGACGCTGTTATAAGTGCTTCAAGCCCTACTCAGCTGACCATCCTCGCGAATGCGAAGGGCGTGGAGTACTCCCGCAGATGCCGGTGAGTCCCGCTCGCAAACGCGTGTCAGCGTTACATGCTTCCACCAAACTGTGTTTGGCAATGCGAAAGCATAATATCACCAGTGTGAAACTGCGAACTGCACCGATGGATGTGCGCATGAATGCAGCACCGGTGATTCCTGTTCCGAAAGTGCGAGCTGCACAAACTGCTGTGAATCGTGTGATGAAATTGTCTCACACACCGGCGCAGCCGGACAGGACCAAAAAGGGTCCTCGCGGTGACCTCGATCGTTCTGATCGCATGTTGCATCCTACGCATTTTCAGCACATTCAATCACTGATTGCATATCGTTTCACACTCGATGCATGTGCCAACCCCAATGGGGATAATGCACTTTGCGAACGATATTGCTCAAGAGCCGACAGTTTCCTACGGAAACCACTCGCTCATGAATTTGCGTGGATTAATCCACCTTTCCAACAGGCAGCGTCCTTTTTGGACCATTATTTTGCGGAAAGAGCAAAAGCTCCTACACAAGTAGGCGCATGTATATTACTGCCTGCATGGCGAACGTTTACGGACGATCCCCGGTTGCGCACCTTGCGCATTCTGGTACATTACCCAAAAGGTACCCGGTTGTTTACACAACCGCAGGATGATCGTCCTGGTCGCAAGGAAATGCCTGGCATTCCTTGGCCTGTAAACGTATATTATCAACCCTTTGTGGGATCAGCGGAACACCGCATCAGAGGGGTCTCACAAGACCAACCTCGTTTGACGTTTACCGGCCAGGTCGGGCACCAGCCCGCCTCAATTCTCTTTGATACCGGGGCGACTGGCACCGCGTACATCAACCCGACGTGTTGTCGTCGGTTAGGCTTAAAGCCCCGTTCGCCACATGCACTGTCTAATCGACAGCTTCGTCGCATTAATCGCCTTCGCCGTCTGGCACGTGCGACGCGACGTATTGTGGATCCCACGGAGTTCTCCACACCTCCACGTGCGGATGATCCTCACATGGAAAGTGAAGTGCTTTTAGCGGATGGGACATCCCTCCCCTCTTTGGGGGTTGTCGATGTCCCCTTGACCATTCAAGGCTACAAGGACACTGTCCGTTGCCTGGTCATTGACCTTTCTGACGACTATGACCTTATCCTCGGCGACAATTGGCTCTATGAGCATGCCGGTGTCATTGATTATCGTCGTGGTCATATCCGTGTCGTTTCTCGTGGACGTGAGATTACTCTTCGTAGTACTCCCCGTTCCACTGTTTCTCCTTCCTTACCGGCCCGCCGGTTGGGTCATTTGTGTTCGCTGGGTTTTGCTCGTCGAGCCTACCAGCGTGGTTCTCCATTGCGCTTGGTTTTGGTTCGCCGGGTCGGCGACCTCCCTGAGGGGGACGCACCAGGCCCTTTGGCCACATCAGGTCGGGAGACCACCACTTATGCTGTTCCACCACCCTTTGGCCACATCAGGTCGGGAGACCACAACTTATGCTGTTCCACCAGCACAGATCACAGCCCTCTTGGAGGAGTATAAAGATCTGTTCCCTGATGAACTCCCTGAGGGATTACCTCCAGACAGAGGAGTGTCATTAACTATCCCATTGGAGGAAGGGACCAAACCGGTTAAGCGACCAGCTTTCCGGTACAGCCCGAAGGAAATGGAGGAGATCCGATCACAGGTGGATTACCTGTTGAGGAAAGGTCTGATTACGGAAAGCAGTAGTCCCTTTGGGGCCCCTGTACTTTTCGTTCCTAAGCCAGATGGCAGCCTCCGAATGTGTATTGATTACCGGGCATTGAACAAAGCCACTATCAAGAATAAGTGGCCGATCCCGAGAATAGATACCCTATTGGATCAACTGCAAGGAGCCAAGGTGTTCTCGGCTATTGACTTGCAGCAGGGGTACTACCAATTACGGATCGATAAGGCAGATTGTGCCAAAACGGCGTTTGTTACGCCATTGGGCTTGTACGAGTTCAAAGTACTTCCCTTTGGACTTGCGAATGCCCCTGCGATATTCCAGCAGACGATGCACCATATATTTGGTGATCAACTTGGCAAACACGTCCTAGTTTACTTGGACGATATCTTGGTGTTTAGCCGAACTGCTGAAGAACATATACAACACCTTCGGCAGGTGTTAGAAGTGTTACGACAGCAAAAGTTATACTGTCGAATGCACAAGTGCCAGTTCAATAAGGAGGAGATCTCCTACCTGGGACACATCGTGTCTCAAGAAGGAATTCGCCCAGATCCCGAAGGGATTGAAAAGGTGAAGAACTGGCCTGTACCTCAGTGCGTGAAGCACGTACAGCAGTTCCTCGGACTGGCAAATTACTTTCGAAAGTTCATTCAGGGCTATTCGAAAATGGCGACTCCCTTGACAGACTTGACCAAACAGAATGGCAAGTGGGAGTGGACGTCGAAATGTCAGTCAACATTTGAGCACATCAAGGAGTGTTTGACCACGGCTCCTTTGCTCAAAATGCCAGATCCTGAGAGACCATTTGAGGTCATCGCCGATGCCTCACAAACTGCTGTGGGGGCGGTCCTGATGCAGGACAATCACCCTATTTGTTATGCGAGTCGAAAGTTCCTCCCAGCGGAGTTGAACTACAGCGTGACAGACCAGGAAGCTTTAGCTTCGGTCCATGCTGTCCAGTTGTGGAGATGTTACCTTGAAGGAACATGCTTCAAACTGGTAACGGACCACTGTCCGTTGACCTACCTTAAGTCACAACCACAACTGAGCCGCAGACAGGCCAGGTGGTCAGAAATCTTACAACAGTTTGACTTTGACTGGGAATACCGCCCAGGGCGAAAGAATGTGGCTGATCCACTCTCTCGCATTCCTCCATCGCCCGATGAGCAGGAGGCTAAGAGGAAAAGTCAACTAGTTGTATGTGGCTTAAGAGTAAAGCATAAGCGGGGCAGCCAAAAAGAGGCAACTGAAACGGTAGAGGCCAAAGATCTAGCCTCCAGGATCCGTCAGGCCTATGGCAAGGATCCCCAGCTTGCGTCTGTTAGACAGCAGCAAGATATGCGCTGTACAGACGGGTTGTGGCTGCGAGGCACTCAGGTGTATATCCCTGAGTCTCCCAGTCTGCGGACTGAGATCTGCCAGTTGGCTCATGACCATCCAAGTGCTGGGCACTTTGGTCAAGCCAAGACCCTGGACTTGGTCCAGCGGCATTACTGGTGGCCAGGAATGCGACGAGAAGTACACCAGTACGTCGATACTTGCCTGGTTTGTCAACAGGTTAAGTACCCTCGTCATAAGACCCCAGGCTTATTACAGCCACTGGGCATTCCTGAGGAGCCATGGACAGAGTTGTCCATGGACTTCATTACACAACTGCCAAAAACTAAGGGAGGTCATGATGCTATCGTCGTGTTCGTCGATAGACTGACCAAAATGGTCCGCCTTGCAGCTACGACCACCGAGCTCTCCGCAGAAGGAGCAGCTGACCTGTTGGTGCAGAATGTGATAAGGCACCACGGCCTCCCCTCTCAGATAGTGTCCGACAGAGACGTTCGGTTCACTTCCAGGTTTTACCGGTACCTGGCCGAGAGGTGGAAGATCCAGCTCAACATGAGCACTGCGTACCATCCACAGACGGATGGCCAGACCGAAGTCATGAATCGGGTTCTGGAGGATTACTTACGCAGTTATACGCGTTCTGACCATGACGCGTGGGATGAACTGTTAGCCATGGCCGAGTTTGCAATGAACAACTCGAAAAACAGTTCCACCCAAGAAACCCCGTTCTATCTGAATTACGGGAGGCACCCAAAGAGTCCCTTAGCTCTGGTGTGCAAATTCGGAAGCCATTAAAGGGCTATGACAATCCGAATGCCCGCGGCTTGGCAGTGGCCATTGAAAGGGCGCAGCAGCCTTATTTGAGGCAGTCTGGTACACCCCTCGTGGAGGGATTACCAGCAGTGACACGATTTGATCACCGTGTCCAATCAGCGCTGAAAGAGGCCAGGGCGTGCTTAGAGAAAGCACGAGATAGGCAGTCAAAGCATGCTGACCGCCATCGGAGAGAGGTGTCGTTTAGTAAAGGAGATGACGTCCTCCTTTCGACACAGCATATTACTCTCAAACACCCTGGAACTCGAAAACTATTACCGAGGTGGATTGGGCCCTTCACCATCCTCGACCGGATAGGTTCTGTCGCATATCGACTAGAACTCCCGGAAAGCATGCATAGGATACATCCAATATTTCATGTATCGAAGATTAAGCCTTATAAGGTAAGTGGCAGAGTACAGCCACCCCCAGTACCTATCGAGATCGAAGGTGAACTGGAGTATGAAGTTGAACGAATCCTTGATAAAAGGATTAAAAAGCGTGGGAGACGCAAAAACTATGTTGAGTACCTTGTCAAATGGCTGGGATATGGACATGAGCATAACAGCTGGGAATCAGCAAAGTCAGTTGCAAATGCACAGGAATTGGTTCAAGCATTTGAAAATGGCAGAACACCTGTGATGCGAATGCAAACTGCATGAAGTACGGGATGTACATACTGAAACATGCTCATGTGTGCTTATGCTTTTGACAGGTTCTCTTGCGCTGGGCCCAGAAAAACACTGGGTATACTGCCCCCCGTGCAAGGTCGCAGTTTGGACACATGAACGCCATGTCCGTTGCGATCCTCAACGGGGAGAGGTTGGAGACCGCCGACCCCTACGTGCCATTTCCCCGTGCGCCTGAGCGTGCACGCGGACGTGGGCGACGGCGGGGTGCCGCACCGGGCCGATCTGTACCGGCGTGGGCTGCTGGTGGTACTCGGCATCGTGGTCGCCGATGAAAGGCCGGGAGGTCAAACATTTCCAGCCACTTGGCTGAGGAAGAGTTTTAATGAGGGTTGTGAAGGCCGGGACGGTCATGTAAAACAACCACTCTTTCTCTTCATCCAAAACTGTTTTGTGTGTTGTGTTTTGTTAACTGGGCATGTGGCAAATCGCACAGCCAGCAACGTTGTTTTTGTTCTGCAATCACTTATACTGGGACGAGGACACCCCTACTGAGGGGGACGAATGTTACCCGCACCACGATGTGGGACGAGGACGCCCCTCTCCCTGAGGGGGACGAATGTTACGCGCACCAGCCTGATGTGGGAGACGTCCTACTAATGGCCCTTGGTGTGGGGGACGCCCTGCCCAAGGCACGTACTATTCCTCACCCACTGTAACCTTTATCCATATTAGGATACGGGAGTAGGAGGGGTGGTCCCGCTTAGGTGCCCTGTAAGGACCTAGGTGCCCGGCGAGGCGGGTCCGCGGCTCAAAGAGGGCAGGAACCCCACACCCACATCCTATTCGTAACAGGACGTCATATTTCTTTGAACTCAACGAGGATGCACAGGAAATGGTTCCCCGACTAGACACATTTGAAGAGACAAAACCACCCGACAGTGCAGTCCCTCCAGGGTCTTCAATTCCCAGACCGGAAATTTATGAGCCGGTGCACACATTCGAAATACATGATGCTACTGATGATGAATGGCATCCGGAGAACGAAGATGCCTAAAAGGACGCATTGTCTGGACACACCCCAGGAGGAGGAGATGTGATAGATCATAACCAACACACTGAGAACGAATACTGCATGGACCGGCAGGGCGGATCCCGTGATGCAGGCGCCTCACAATTGTTTACTACCTATTGGAAAATACAGGAATTGCCTGGTATGGACATCGAAATCCCCTGCAGAAGCCAACCAATGACACCTGCAGTCACCCCTGATGGCGAATGGGGCACAAACTCACGCGGTGGAGAAGGGACGGACGTCGCTGCGGGCGGAGAGGTCAGCCCATGAGCTAGACCTGAGGATGCTCGATTCCCAGGAAGAGGAGCCCTCATTTGTGTCGAAGGAATAAACACCCTTTCGTGCAAAATGTCATTAGTGGATATTACACAAGTGTAGAAATGGTCATGTTGCGCAACTTCAAAACATGTTTTTCTTTAATCTTGGGCATGTTTATTGCATTATGGATCGATTGCACATAATGAACACAATAGTTTTTACAATTTGCTTGGAAATCAAGATGTTGCACACTAATTGTGCTATTGGCTCACTAACGACATTTTGCACGAATGGGTGTTAATAGATGGAGCGGGGAAAACCAGCCAGATCAAACTAATGGCTGCAAAGCTCTACGGTTCGGATGGTGTTGAAACGACTACCATTGCATTCCCGTCAGCAGAGACACCCATTAGCCGGGCTATTGCCAAAGCCAGGGAGGCAGGCACTGCTCACAATCTGACTACACTCCACCTGTTACTCGCAGCAGATAGAATGGCAAACAGAGACACCATTCGAAGGGAGCTTAGTCAGAGCAGAACAGTGATCCTGGATTGATATGCTTTTTCGGGAGCAACGTACACTATGGCATTGAAGCAAGAAGGCGTACGACATCCTAATCAAGAGTGGTGCCAAGGCATCGAGAAGGGCCTACTCCCAGCCCCAGATCTCATTATCTATTTGGATATTGATGCCCCGACAGCCGCACGAAGGGCCCAAGGGAATGACTCCTATCACTTGGCCACGTTTCTGGAGAAGGTAGCAGATACATATAACCTCTTGTTTGAGCCCAACTAGCGGGCTATTGATGCTACTCAGCCATGTGATGCGGCCAGCCGTGAGATGCTTAGCGCAGTAGCGCCAGTCATCCAAGAGTGCTGCAAGGGAGCCCTTTCATGGGGACTTTGGGTCTCCAACATCGGCGCCCCAACATGGCTGTACTCCATCATCGAACCAAGGCTGAAAATGTGCAATGAGACACTGAAGCGAGGACCCCTTTGCAAATACCAGCTAAAGGAGTTGAACCAACTACTCTCTCACCTCTCCGATTTGTTCGTCTGGGAGAAGAAAGGATAACTCTCTATGTCCAGCTGTGGAGTACACGAAATCATCTCTGAAATAGAGAAACCCATAAAACTCCGACCCCACAGGATGGTATGGAAAGAGCAGCAGGTGGTCAGGGCGGTTGATGATATGTTGGATGCTGGGGTAGTCCGCGCATCGAAAAGCCCATGGGCGTTTCCTGTGGTACTGGTGCCCGAGAAGGATGGCACCACTCGATTTTGTATTAATTATAAAAAATTAAACGAAATTTCAAAGAAGGATGCCTATCTCAGCCCCCGGCCAGAAGAGGCATTGGCAGCACTGAGCGGTGCAAAGTACTTTACCACTTTAGACCTGAAGTCAGGATACTGGCAGATTTTAATGGCAGAAAATTCCATCGAAAAGACAGCGTTCATTACACTTTTTGGTCTATTTGAATGGACTAGAATACCGTTTGGACTGGCCACAGCCCCACCCACATTCCAGCGAGCCATGGACCGGACTTTTAGTGACATGCTATGGGTATGCTTGATAATTTATCTAGATGATCTGATCATCTTCACGGAGACACGGGAGGAGCACTGGCGGGTTCCACTGCAACAACAATGGAAATTCAAATTTTGGCTTTGTCAACGCAGTTTGGGAGCATCTGCCAAGTGCAGAAAGAGATGCCTACAGAAATTTGTGGCAAGACAGCAGCGGCAACGTGAAAGCGCGCAAGCCTCATCAAGGGCAGAAAATTCCACAGGACTCCAACAAGCCATCACTCGCACTGCCAGTGGGCAGCCGATTGGTGCAATGGTTGTGCAGCAGCAGCAACATTGAGGATGAACCAAAGGAAAAGCTGTTGATGAGGAGCATTACTCACATAATGCTGGACTATGGTCTGTGTGAGGAGACATATCTTCGCTCATCGGAGAGCAATAGTTCTGACCAATTCCTTGAAAGAGAAAGGTCGGGCCTTTTGGGCCTGACCAGTTCTGAGTGAATGAACCGCCCCAGCGGAGAGGAGAGTCTACCATGAGGCAAACCCCTCTTCGCCGGGGATTCGCTGGGCCATAGTTAGGACGGTCCAGGAGGTTGGGAGGATTAGGAGGACGTAGTAATAGGTCGTTGCAAACCACTACCACACCAACCCATTACACCCGAGAGGATTCTGCCTTGCAAGGGGTTGGAATGTTTGTCACTAACTCAAAAGCACATACAAAAGATAACTGTGCATGTACGCTGATTGTGGTAACCAAGAATGATGAGAAATGGTAATTTGAAACTTAAATGATCTGCCCCACATGGAACTGACCCACTGGGGCCGCCACCGGTGTAGAGACGCTGCCAAAGTAACTGAAATAACATGGAATCCCTAAATATATTAACCTATGGCAGTAGCGCCTGGAAGGGAGTTTGAAAATAGTTCAGCATCAGCCCCCGTCCGCAGCTCAAGCGGAAGGTGGTGAAGTCAGTCAACAGGTCATAATGACCAGTCAACCACAATTCCGACAGAAGCTGGGGGGATGGGAATAATGCATTGCATGAATGAATCGTCAAAAACGGCACTGGGCATAAGAGGCTTGATTACATTACATCGCGGCTGAAGAATTTTGCAATTACATAAGTTGGGATCTAGGCCTCCCAAATGGTGGCCATTGTAGATGATTAGCAACGTAGTCATAATGTGGCTGATTGCCTACGGATTTATGACCAAAGCCTGAGTATCAACTACAAAGCAGGATGGCCCACTGGCCGAATTCAAGTATTTTCCCCATACCTGGAAAGCGAAATACTCATGTTAGATGGATCAACTGCGCTGTGATCTTAGAATTATATGTCACAGTGCAAAATGAAGCATACTACAAAAGGCCCTACAAATCTTATAATGTGCCAAATAAAATCGTGAATAGAATTATATGGATTGCATCAGACATTATAGGACCCCTCCGTGGACTGTGGATCCCCCCAAAAAATGCTGCTGAGAAAGATGTACAGTATTGAGAAAATCCAAGGAATTCCCATATGCATGTGAATCTGGATACGAACATCTGCCATTGAGGTGGTGCATTGCACCTGTCACAAGAAAATGGTTCCCCATTTTGAGGGAACAGAAGATGCGGGGGTAAAAGAGAAAAGGACAAAAAGAATGGATGCGTTGAAAAAGAAGAACAGTAAAAAAGAATGAGACATGGGTGAATAAAGCTTAAACAGGAGAGTTAAAACGAGACGGTTGGGCCTAGAGAAGAGACAAAAGGAGAGTTGAAATGAGATGGCTGGGCTCAAAAGAAAAGAATCGAGAGGATTATTGAGTCGGGCCAAGTGCTACAAAAACGGGCAAGGGAACGCTGAGCTGGGAAAAGGAGTATATAGCAGAAGCATCTTGCAAAGAATTCAGCTAGGACATCACAAAGAGTATTAAGCCTGAGAACTACAGAGGCTACTAAGCTGAAAACTACAAGGAACGTTCAGCCGGAACACCATTGAAAGATCTAAGATGGAGGACTGTGAGGAGCACAAAGGCAGGAAAGCTGAAGGAAACATAGGCTGGGCCAGCAGTTTTATTATGTAATTCAGCCAAAAGATACAACGTCTACATCCAGTCACTCTGTAACTGAACGTTTGGAAGGCACACACATCTTTTACGAGGAGTACTACACCTCTGAACTGCCAAATGAGTGTACCACGTGAAGACTGTGGCAGCACAAGAGAATTGCACCCTAAGATTGGCTTTGCAGCTGCATTGCCGGCCTCAACATCATGGGAGTACTACATCTACACGTTATCTTTCGAAGATGCCCCTCTCTACAGTGACCGAGTACTGGGGTACACTGGATCACTGCCCTCTCAAAAAGTACTACAAGTTCAGGCCACTAGTACGGCCACAACACCCAAGGAGAATGTAAGTAACCATTCAATGTCAGACGTGGAGTACTTCGGCTTCAGAACACCTGTATCGCGGACCTGACCAGTAGCACATCACCTATTCTGCATCAGAATGCTGCGGGACCGACCAGCCATGCTGGATAACGACTGAGTATGATACACCGACATCCAGCATATTCACGAGGAGTGCTACGCCTTCAAACTACCAATAAGATGACACCCAATTGGCGAGTGCAACATCGATTACTGCTGAAAATAAAACACCATCTGACGCTACGGGGAGTACTACGATTTTTGTTTACTCCAACAAAAATCTTCCAGGCAAGGCATGACATCGCCATCATTATGGGGAGTACTACAACAGCAAGGTATTAAAAGGTGGGACCATACACAACACACTGGAGTTCAATCCTTGCACAAGGCGTACTACCTCTCCGGAGCTCGCTACCATGACAAAGACCAGGCACGAAATCCTGAAGCTTAATCATTCTAGGGGGCATACTACCTCTTCGAATTTTAGTACCATGACAGAGATGAGACACACAACCCTGAAGTTCGATCGTTCTACGGGGCGTACTACCTCTCCAAAGCTCGTTGCCACAAGCACAAGGAAAAAACAGGCCAGATGACACAGTCCTGACAAGGTCTGTTCAACATCCAACTGTGTGCTTTCGGCAAATGTGGTCCCAAAAGTACACAGTTAGCACACACATTGACACAGTTTCAACCGTGTACCTTCAAACAACTATGTAGACTACACGGTTTCCTAGGATGCACGGTTAAAACTCTGTTAATGTGTGTATTAACTGTGTGCTTTTGGGACCACATTTGCCGAAAGTACACAAGTGGATTTTGAGCAGACCGTGTCAGGACTATGTCATCTGGCCTGTTTTTTACTAGTGAAGAGAGACACTCTGAAAACCACAAGAAAGACCCAATAGAGAATTGAGTCCACGAGTGTGGAGGTTGGTGACAGGGACGTCCCTATTTTGCAAGGAGGTGGGCATACGACATACATCATATGTGGAAATGTTGCCGTGGAAAGATGGCAACGACGATTGACTATGCTTGGCAAAAGACGTCTAACACAAAAGACGTCAATGGCACTAGTCGAAGGCAATACTTTGAGGACAGAGCAAACGACATAAACTACTAAAATGCACAACTGTGCGATGACTACAATGACTACAGGGCTGCCACGTTATAGGAATCCACATGGGAGACTGTCAGACATTGCAAAGTATAGGAAATGCAGCCGCAAGAAGGTTAAGACGACTATGGGGACCGGGACGTCACAAAGACGTCACAGGAGCTGGAGTGGACGATGCTCAACATACGGTAAAGTACTGAAAGCGCCCGGCCACTCGAGGGCCTAGGCCACCAATGCAGCGCCATGGCAAAAGACGTCACCAGGACAACCAGGGGTATGCACAAAACACAACAAACTACTGGGCCAGGACGCCCACACACAGTCACAACAACAACGACGGTGCAACCATAAAAGTCGTTACAGGGACACCACTGAGAGAAGGCTTTGGACAACATAAAGTAATAAAACACATCACACAGGAGCAGCCATTGCGGCGGAGGCAAGGAAATGGCGGAAGGCGTCACATAAGAGTAATAAAAGAGTAACAAAAGAGTGAGGAGTGAATGGCAGGAAGCGCCAGGACGGCAGACGTCACGGCAGAAGCTGTGAGGACATCTTGGCATGGCGAAAGGCGTTGTGGAAATGTGGGAAAAGGCGCTAGACGTCACTGCATCAAGGATTACGACAAGGGCTGGAGCAGACAAACGGGGAAACCACTCAAAGGGCACCATAGGGGGAACATCATTATGAGTGATTACAATGCTGCACATACAATGAGATGCACAGTGCTCGGCACCAAGAAAGGCCAAGAAAGTTGAGAGAATACCCTAAAGAACTACTACCCATCTGCGCCCACACTGACGACTATGGAGATTTCTAAAGATATCCATTGTTCTATGCCTTTCTACACTGTTCTACACCACCCAGCTGGCAACCATAGACGAACCCGAATCACTGCACAGCTTCACCAACAACGAGGGTGCAAATAAAGACTAAATGAAGTCCACTTGGGGTGCCGAGTCAGCTTGAGGGGGCGCTGCCCGGCAGCTGCCTTTGCACCACTTCGGGAGGCATTTTGGCAGCTCAGAAGTGACGTTGTGACGGCTCAGAGAAGAAAGCCGATGGCTCGCGATGAGGATGACGCTTGGAGGAAGAAACGCACACCTGAAGAGGCACACCAATGATGCTTAGAGGAGCGCTAGAGTGACAAACGAGCGAAGCGACGTGAGGCACTTGTCGTTCTAGGAATTGACACTGATTAAATTGGGCTCTAAACTATAGAAAATGTGGATGGGCACTTGATTGACAGCTGAATAATGACATTTGGTTCTGAGCCGTTTGAGTGACACTTTGGGGAGACTTAAGCGCGAGCGCGCAACGGTTTCCTCCTCTCCCACCGTGCGGAGCAACACTTTAACCTCTTATCTTTTCTCTCTCTTTTTCTCTCTCTCTCTCTATCTCTTTTCTTTGGTGCCTTTGAGGCTCGCAGCCCTTTGGGCGCATGGCCTCTAGGGCGTCGTGGCCTTCAGCCCCGCCAGGGTTGTGGGCCGTTTGGCATGACAAACTCAAGAAAACTTTTTTTCCTGTCTCATGCCCAAAGGGCTGCGAGCCTCAAAGGCACCAAAGAAAAGAGATAGAGAGAGAGAGAAAGAGAGAGAGAGAGAGAAGACAAGAGGTTAAAGTGCTGCTTTGCATGGTGGGAGAGGAGGAAACCGCTGCGCGCTCGCGCTTAAGTCTCCCCGAAGTGTCAGTCAAACGGTTCAAAACCAAATGTCATTATTCAGCTATAAATCAAGTGCCAATCCACATTTTCTATAGTTTAGAACCCAATTTAATCAGTGTCAATTCCCAGAACGACAAGTGGCTCACGTTGCTTTGCTTGTTCATCACTCCAGTGTCCCTTCTAAGCATCATCGGTGTGCCTCTTCAGGTGTGCGTTTCTTCCTTCAAGCGTCATCCTCATTGCGAGCCGTCGGCCCCCTTCTCTGAGCCGTCACAACGTCACTTCTGAGCCTCCAAAATGCCTCCCGAAGTGGTGCAAAGGCAGCTACCCGGCAGCGCCTCCTCAAGCTGACTCGGCACCCCAAGTGGCCTTCATTTAGTCTTTATTTGCACCCTCATTGTTGGTGAAGCCGTGCAATGATTCGGGATTGTTTATGGTTGTCATCTGGGTGGTGCAGAACAGTGTAGAAAGGCGTAGAACAATGGATATCTTTAGAAATCTCCATAGTCGTCTGTGTGGGCGCAGATGGGTAGTAATTCTTCAGGGCATTCTCTCAACTTTCTTGGCCTCTCTTGGTGCCGAGCACTGTGCATCTCATTGTATGTGCAGCACTGTAATCACTCGTAATGATGTTCCTCCTGTGGTGCTCTTTGAGTGGTTTCCCCGTTTGTCTGCTCCAGCCCTTGTTGTAATCCTTGATGCAGTGACGTCGGGCGCCTTTTCCCACATTTCCACAACGCCTTTCGCCATGCCAAGATGTCCTCACAGCTTCTGCCGTGACGTCTGCCGTCCTGGCGCTTCCTGCCATTCACTCCTCACTCTTTTGTTACTCTTTTATTACTCTTATGTGACGCCTTCCGCCATTTCCTTGCCTCCGCCGCAATGGCTGCTCCTGTGTGATGTGTTTTAGTACTTTACGTTGTCCAAAGCCTTCTCTCAGTGGTGTCCCTATGACGACTTTCATGGTTGCACCGTCGTTGTTGCTGTGACTGCGTGTGGGCATCCTGGCCCAGTAGTTTGTTGTGTTTTGTGCGTACCCCTGGTTGTCCTGGTGACGCCTTTTGCCATGGCGCTGCATTGGTGGCCCAGGCCCTCGAGTGGCCGGGCACTTTCAGTACTTTACCGTATGTTGAGCGTCGTCCACTCCAGCTCCTGTGACGTCTTTGTGACGTCCCGGTCCCCATAGTCATCTTAACCTTCTTGCGGCTGCATTTCCTGTACTTTGTGATGCCTGACGGTCTTCCATGTGGATTCCTATAACGTGGCAGCCCTGTAGTCATTGTAGTCATCGCACAATTGTGTGCATTTTAGTAGTTTATGTCGTTTGCTCTGTCCTCAAAGTATTGCCTTCGACTAGTGCCATTGACATCTTTTGTGTTAGGCGTCTTTCGCCAAGCGTAGTCAGTCGTCGTTGCCATCTTTCCACGGCGACATTTCCACATACGATAGTGGTACGAAGATTTGTGATGGGCGAGTGTTGTTCATGTACGGCAGTGTGGACGATATGTTCATGGAGTTGGAGCTGATGGTGATTGTTGCATTGCCAGGACGAAATGGACACCGGGAAGTGGAAACCACTCACCACCTGCATGAAGTGCTTCTTTGTCGGGCTCCTGTGTTGCTCCGTCTTCGACTCCTTGCAGGGCCTCTTCACCAGTTGCGGGAGGACTGGCATTGGATAGCGGGATGGCGGTGTCGCCGCCTCCCACGGCCACCAGCGCAGAGGAGGAGCCTTCGTGGTGCGGTGCCAGCGCCTGCGCCATCTGGTGAGCGGCAGATGAGGCGGCAACGAAAGTCCATCGGGACGAATGGGAGCCTGGGCTTGGATGGCAGGCGTGGTTCAAATGACGGGAAGGGGAAGCCTGGCGAGGGCACTTACGAGTTGTGCGGTCGGTGGCGCGTCCAATGCTATGCTGTCGTGGTCCGCGTCGACGTCCATCGCCATCAGCGAAGGTGGAAGAGCGGCAGCCCTCGGCGGTGGTGTTGTGGGCGTCAATGCTAGCGCCGCGGAGCGTTGTGCAGCACTGGCGTTAGTGTCAGGGGCGGCCACCTTGACTGCACGCACAGAATTGTAAGTGGGTCGTAGTGCAATGTTGTCATTTGTGCAAGTGCATGGGCTGCAGGATCGCAGGCTCCGTTGTGCATGTCCGCGCTTGCGCTTGCTTACCTGCGTTGTTCAGCACTCTGATGGCCGGCGTTGCCTGGGGATGGCGGTGTGCACACACGCCAGCGTCCTTGGCAGCAAGGGGGTTGATGGACCTGGGAGGCATAATGGCAAGTTGTCCAAGGGGAGGGGTGGGGGTGGGGGTGGGGGGGCGAGCACGATTTGTTGGCAGTGAGGTGCACAGCACGGGCTTGTGGCTCGTGCTGTCCATGTTTGGCACGGTTTATATGCACGCGGTGTGGGGCGCGGGCGTGCTTGCGAGAGTTGATTGACGGGGGGAAGGCAAATCCTGCGCGCACTCTGTCAGTCGTATTTGGAGAAGCTTTGGTGCTATTGGCTGTGGGCGCTGGCCGCGTTGTTTGCACACGTGCGCAGACCGCGGGCATGTTAGGAGGCTCGTTGGTGGGCTGCTTGCGTGGCGGCCCGCGGGCGGGAACAGTGCAGCAGAGGCTACGAGCACTCTGTTGCCGAGGGGTGCGGGGTTGCAGTGTCGCGGTGCGCCCGTTGTCTTGTTGAGGGCGCTGTGTGCGCGCGTCAGCGGAGGAATGCAGGGTGGAATCATCGGGCGGTGGGGAGATCACCGCAGGGGTTGCGGGTCTGACGGTGTCTGTCATGTGCCCTTTGTCCTGGCGTTGTGCCAGGGGAGCTAGGCGCGGTGGGATCATGGGGTGGTGGGGAGATCAGGGCGCGGGCTGCGGGTCTTAGGGTGGGTGTCTTGCGGCGTTTGTTGAGTTGACGGCGTTGGCAGCATGTGTCAGCGGAGAGAGGCATGGTGGGTTCATTCGGCGGTGGGGAGATGAGGGCGCGGCCTGCGGGTCTCACTGTGCTTGTTGTAGGCCCGTTGTCCTGTTGAGGGCGTAGTGCACGTGTGTCAGCGGAGCCATTGGCGTTGGGATCATTTGGTGGCGGGGAGATCAGGGCGCAGGCGGCGGGTCTCACTGTCGTTGTCATGGGCCCGTTGTCCTGTTGAGGGCGTTGTGCGCGTGTGTCAGCGGAGCCATTGGCGTTGGGATCATTCGGTGGTGGGGAAATTAGGGCGCGGGCTGTGGGTCTGATGGTGGCTGTCATGGCGGTTGTCCTGTTGAACGGGTTGTGCGTGTGTGGCAGCGGAGGCAGGCTTGGTGGCATCTTTGACCAGTGGGGAGATCAGGGCGCGGGCTGTGAATGTCACGGAGCGTGTCACGCGCCCTTTGTGCGGTGGACCGCGTTCACCAGTTGTGAGCAGTGTCAGGTGAATCAGAGAGGGTGATGTGGCAGGGGGTGTTGAGGGTGTGGAGAGAACAAGAGCCGCTGGCGCAATGTGCATGGCGAACCATGTTCGTTTTTATTATGATGCGTGAGTTCGTTCATGAATGCACAAACACAACGAGCAATCAGTGGGATGGGTGAGAAAGTTTTACAAGAGCGTGCGCACCCCGATGTGCGAATAATACCCGTTGTGCAGGCCACCTGCATCTAGGCAAATCCCACCGGTATGTTGCGCATGCTACTTCATTCATGTCAAGGACGCGAGTGCGTCAGTACTTTTACGGGGGATGGTAGATTTGGGGTAATCGTGAACATCCCAGAATCTAACTTTGGCTTGTATCTTGTCGCAGGCTCGCAGTCGTGCTTCATGTACCAGATGTGCATCACTGGACGCCACCGAGTAACATGCGCGGAAATGTTGACGATGTGGATGTGGTGGCAGCGTGTGCGCTTGTTTCGAAGAAATGCATCGGTGGAAAGTGCCTGCGTGGCAAACACAGTGATGCAGTTCCTGTGGGTTGTGCACATGAAGCGAGGCCAGGGGATGAGTGCAGGCGACGGTGCATTGCGCTGAAAATGGAAAGCAGGGATTCTGGGAAATGGCAGGGTTGGGCTTAGCTCGTGTGCACAATGGAGTGGTGTCAGCAGAGTCCAGAATGCTGGTGCGCGTCCCTGCCCACCATGAAGTCCCAACAGCAAGAAGATTGGCAACGTGGCAAGTGGGCACAGCGAGCTTCCATATTGCTGCCACAACCGCTGTGGGGGCATGTAGTGAGGACGTATGCGTGACCGCAGCATGAGTGGCAACAATTGCGAAACGCAGAATACAGGGATCCAGCGTGGCAGCGTCATCAGTGACAATTGACCCTGAGCACAGGTTGTGGAACGCAGAATACAGGGATGCAGCATGCATTGCAATGTCGGCATGACAAATTTGAATGTGCGCATCCAGTGCGTGCGATTCTATCGTTGACAATCTGAGCTGATGCGTCAACAGGGGCGCCAACAATGCTGTCCTAGGAGCTGGCTAGCGATGGGTATGCGCAGCCTGCATTTTATCGGTATGCATTGGAAAGTGTTGCGTGGGCATGGGCAGCATCAATGTTCATGTGGTTTTCTTTAGTGGAGAGCAGGGGTGTGGCTGGATTTCGTGTGCATCGGCACAGCCCTATCGTAGTGGTTTCGATTGGTGTTGACAATGCGGATGACATGGGTGGACGCTGGGGTGTTGGGTGGGGCTGGCGGCCAACAGCTGAACGAGTATGGCGCTGGGAAGAATGTAAGCAATTTCCAGGCAGTGCCATGGAACGCAAAAGTGCCAATTCGTGTTTGGAGGAATGTTGTGGTGGCGTGAATTACCCAGCCCTCTATCCATGTCCCTGGTACTATCATGGCCTGCAGCGAGCGGTTGAATGCATCTTTGGTGTCATGCAGAGACCAGTTGTAGCAGCGCATGTATACAATGAGATCTCTGCTGACACACTCAACCACTTTGTTGCGAAGTAATGCGTGGTGGTCTTCACTGCCATACATGTCTTTGGGTATCGCCCTGAAGAAACAATTACCGTAAGCGGCAATGCGGCCCACTGTGTACCCTGGAATGGGTGGTGTGGTTACGGACGCGGGTGCAATGCTGGGGACTGTCGTGGTCGCCTCTATGTTGCGCATCATGCAATTTTCTGTTTCGGGTTCCAATTGCAGCTTGACGGGCGTGCTATGCTTTTGCCTTTTCGTGGGGCGCTGTGCACCAACTGCAACTGCACTTGTTGCCTGCGGGCGTTTGTGGGAAGTGCTGTTGGCAGAAATGCATTGTTTCGATGATGCGTCAAGCCCTGTGCGCTGGCGGTGCACCGAATGAAGCACAATGTTGTGCACCATGTGGTCGTCG
This sequence comes from Ostreobium quekettii, assembly GCA_905146915.1. Classification (NCBI taxonomy): domain Eukaryota; kingdom Viridiplantae; phylum Chlorophyta; class Ulvophyceae; order Bryopsidales; family Ostreobiaceae; genus Ostreobium; species Ostreobium quekettii. The sequence continues at coordinate 117,031 of CAJHUC010003134.1, read as the reverse complement.
GTGTTTTCAGGAGGATCCACTTCAATGTCGCTTTCTTCATCGCTGATGTTCGCATCATCCGCTGTACTTTGCCGTCCTCGACAGTTGGGAAGGTCAGGAAACGGTGTTGTGTGAGTGCATGCACTGCTGAGTTCATTGTTGTTGCTTATGTACGCAAGAAATTCTTTGTAGAACCGGTCAACCTTGGTTTTCTTTTCGAATGCTTCGCGCTGGAAGTGCACGAGCTGGAGATTCGCGAGGCGGCGAACGCGGCTGAGTGCTACGTACATTTGGCCGCTGGCAACGAATGTGTCATCACACAGCACTGCGATCTTGTCAAGCGTGCACCCCTGCACTTTGTGGATGGTGACCGCGAAGGCAAGCATCAGAGGGAATTGTTCACGCTTAATGCTGAAATTTGATTTGGGTACTTCGACGCATTGCACTGTGCGGAAATTGCGGTTTGTTGATTTGTCGCAAGGTTGCGTACGAAAATAGCGTTTGGGGTGCATTTCATCACAACGCACATAATGCCATTCACCCAGCGCTTGTTCACATAAGAATTGCGCAAATGCAGGATTCTGGCGCCCTCTCAGACATTGAGAATTTGTGGATAAGCTGCTTTGACGTATTTTTTTGTTTTCACGAGTTTTTGCCATTTCTCTGACAGTGGCTCGCCATTGGGCCCTGTGTCTTTTGCAATGTACTGGTGCACGGGGTTGTCTGCACTTGCAACAGCTCGAACAAATTGTTCGTTCAGTGCATTCGTCTTTGCAAGAGTCGTTGTCACAACGGTCGTGGTTATGGGGTCAACATCGCTCATCTTGCATGCGCATTTATTGAGTGCGTCCAGCACATCAGCGGGCCGGTATCCTTCTTGGATTTCACTGAGAACGCGTACAAACTTGGGGTCCATCTGGCGAATGATTTCTGTGAGCTGCATAACTATAAAGTTGTTGCGCCGCATTGTGGTTGTGAACATGCTGGTGCCAATTGCGGGCAGCCGCGCTAGTTCCCCAAGCAGGAGAACGTGTTTGCCGCCAAAACGCTTCTTTTTGTTGTGGTTTTCAGCTGCCTCATAGCACTGGTCCTTCATCTTGTAGAACAACGAGCCGGTGAGCATGCTCATCAACAACGAGGAGGTCTGTGTCACGCAAGCGTTTTTGAGCAATGGAGGCGCTGTCCACGAGGGTTTGCAGCTCTGGATCAAGAGCAAAGGTGTGGTGAATAGTACTGCCACCAATCAAGTAAGCAGCAATGCCGGTGGGAGCCATGACCATGACGTTTAGGCCGAGCGAATGCACAGCGCGAGCAATGAACGCTTTGAGGAAATGCGATTTCCCAGTGTCGGCGCTGCCAAAAAGAGTTGCCAACATGTTGCTTTGCCCTTTCAGCGCATTGGCACAGTATTCAAACGCTTTTGGTTGGTCAGGGTGCAGCCCGTCAATGAGGCGCTGGACATCTGGTGGTGTGTCCGGGACGAGGCTGCCCATGTCAGTGGGCGTGTCGGTGTTGTTGCATTGAACTTCTTGGAATTCATACCGAGCCTCTTCTAGGATGTTACGCTAGTCTTCGAGTTCTGCATGATAGTCATTACCCAAGTCCGAGTCCAGCCATTCTTGCTGGTGGAAGTATTGCATCCATTGCTTCAATCTGTCCATGTTGGAGTCACGGCAGAAGGCATTTTGGTGGCGTTTTTGATGTCTTCTGCTGATGTGATGAGACCTCGCAGACGTGCCTCTTCCGTATATATGCCATCAGCATTTTCTGGACTAAGGATAGAGTCACCACGCCGGTATTTTACGTTCAGCATCAACTTCTGCAAGTAAAGCGCTCTATGTACTCAACGTCAGTGGGTGCGACGAGCGTCCAATGAGTGATAGCTGGTGTGGCGCAGGCACTCCATGCTCCACCGGTGGGGTGCACTGCACATGCGGGGAAGCGCTGTCCATCTAAGATTAAGGGTGGTGGTGATTTAGGCGGTGGTTTGGACTTGGGATGGTAGTTGTAGTGTTGGAACAACTCATAGTATTTCAAATCTGCGAGCTCGTTGGGAGGTTCAAATACTTGTCCCAAGCACCAGGCCAGTAGATGTCGGTTGAGTCATCGTCATTGAGCAGATGATGGTATGGCTTCAGCACACACCGCCGGTCGTTGATCGTGGTTTGCAGGTATCGAACGTTGTGCGAACCTCAGCACATGTAAAACCCCAACAGGACGGTGTCAGCTTCCAAGCGGCAAATGACACGAGCAGGGAGGTAATACTAGACGTCGTTCATTTCAGCCCAGTCATCGGTGGAGATACGGAAGGACGGCTCATGTGGTGTAAAGCACAGGGGGTAGTGTGTTTCTTTGATTATGAGTATCTGGGACGTACAATAAACATTACTAAACAATCTCATTCCCTAGTTGAGCTTACTAGGAACCCATAGGTTCTTGATTCAGGCCATTCAGGTTAGCGGTAGTGGAGATATAGTTATCAGAAGTTCCAGCACTTTAGGACGCCTCTGCAACCGTACTGGGGAATGAGATACTATCGATGCGGTGACGTTGTCTGCATTGTCACGTGATGCGGGGCACGCCAAAGGGTGGCCCCGATGCCCAATGGATTGTAACTCTTGCCGACCACTCGCCTCTGCGTGGCTGCACCCGTGAGCCGCACCAACATCGTGCACCCACTGCATGCACTGCCGCCCCGCGCCCGGCCGATCATAGGCTTGGGCCCACACTGCGCACCCTGAAGGAACGAGCGCTCCAGACCACCCGCCGTCATCCTGCGGAGGAGGCCCATCTAGGCCGGATTGGGCGCCGCGGCGGGCATTCGCCCGTGAATTGAACTGAAAACCACACCAGCTCAGCTTGTGCAATGTATTTTGCAAGGTACATTTTCCAACCGGCGCTCACCACCTCCTTGTCGCAAACGTGGGAGTCGAACAATATTTTGGAGCACATATTGTGTTCGACCACATAACGATCTTCTTCCGTACAATGGGGGTACATGGGGCGGACGCCATTATTGTCCAAACGTTTTTGATGGTTGATGTAAAACGGGAATCCATACTTGCATTTTTTCAGTTTGCGTCCTTTTGGTCCGGTGAAGCGGCGGTGTGGTAGGCAGTATTTGTGGACCTTGTCCATGCATTTGTTGCGAGCAAACAACGTGAACTCATTGAGCGTAGGGTCTTCAAATTTCCCGCATGGCAGTTTAGCGCGAATGCAGTTCTTGGGCACAGTGCCCGGTTCACACCAGATGGCCATGTATGTGTGAATGGCGCTTTGCTTCTGAAACTCGTGGCAGTACCAATGCCCAACAACATTACTGAATGGCCCATTCTTCGTACGCAGCACCTCTTTTTTATACAGAGCGAATCTTCTCATATATGCAATGATGCAAGCGACACTATAAACTATGGGCGGTGTTGGGGGTCGTCTTTGTCGAGGGTGATGCTGTCACCAGTGGCATTGTGGCTATGTTTAATGAAAGCTTGCAGCTCGGGCCAACTGTCGTTCATTGTCAAAGTGGTGAAAAAGTTGGGTGGGCCAAGCAGGTTGCTCATTGCTAGCACATTCAACAATTTGTCATTCTAATAGAAGCGTAAGGCAGGAACATTATTAGGCGTATATTTCCCAATGGGAGTTCCAAAAGAAGGTGGTGCCCATGGTTGTTTAAGGGAGCGGTTCACAATTCGTGCGCAGACTTTGCTAGCGGTATTGATTGTGGATTGCTTGGGGTTCACTATGACAGAGCGGTTGAAGCCAGCTATCACGTTCTTCATATGACGATCAAAACTAAAGTACAACCAGAAAGGGTCTCCTTGGAAGTGTGAGTCGACATCAAGCAATCGGTGTTTTTGATATTCACCAAGTTGCATGCCACAATTAGAGTTCCAGCTGCCGCAGCCATACAGGAAAAGCGTGGGCCAAACTTTGGCTTCTAGATTTGGGTCATTATATTTAACGCAGCTGAAATCTCAAGCATCTTTCCAAGATTGGAATTGAGATGGGTCTGGATGCATTTTGGCGACTTCGTCCTCATCCGCATATAATTGTGGCATGAGGTTTATATTGCCAAGGGGGAGAATCAGACCATCCTTTTCATCTTGCAATTGGTCGGCAACTACACTCCCATTTGAGCTTTGCATGGCATGTTCGCCTTGGAATGCATCCGGGTTATGGAAAGCCTCCTTGTCATTGCGGTAGAAGCGATACAACGTTTCATAGTGGCTTAAGAAACGCTTGTACAAGGGGTTGTGCGTTTTTAGCCAAGTGAGCGAGTTCTAAATGCGCCTTTGGGTATCCGTCAGGTTGTAATCTTCCGCCTTGCTAGTTGCAAAGTAGCTGAACATCCCATAGTAGTGGCGTGACGTTTTGTGGTTGACGCCGACCATGCCACGGATGTGCCTCCATTGGTGGTGGTGTTTGTCACGCGCACGGAACGTGGTGGAGTAAATAGAGCAAAGGGAAATGGCACGCCTTTGAGATATATTAGTGAAGTTTGCAATGTCATCCGGCAAATCGCACTTGCCGTGTTGTTTGGAGCGGTCGCCATAAAATGGGCATTCCCTTTCTCCTTTCCGGTCAAGCAAAGAGCATGAGCGGCAGCACAGCCACATTGACATATCTGTGCTCTGGTAAGGGAGGCCATGGAGGATGTTGTGCTTCTTCACAATGGGTGCCTCTTCATCTGGTGTTTGCTTTGGTCTTTTGAACCAGTGGCCCAGCACTTTTGAGAACAGCAGCATCCCGCATTTGTAACATACCCCATCAAATAGCGGTACGGAGGTGAGGGCTTTCTGTTTTTTTTGTAGAATTTCATCCACGAGTGGATTTCTTCTTCTGTTGCATTCGGTACATCACTGTTTTTGAAGCGGATTGTGTGGTGGACTTTTTGCAGCGATTCCACTGACGGTTGGCTTTTCAGCGCTGGTATACTCTTTGCAAATGTGACTGGGGTTTGATTGTTGAATGGTTGTGTGTTTGACCGCTTTGCACGTTTTGTTCGTTGTTGTGTGCTGTGGTGGACCATTGGTATCTTGTTCAAACGGAATTAGCAGTTGTTGGTATTGTGGTGCATCGTTGACATCACAAGAAGGTCTATCGTTGCTCCTCGCAAGATCGACTGTGCAATCATCGGATACTGAACTTTGGCGGCTTGCAAGCTTGTTGCCGATTTTCCAGGTGGAACGTTTGCTTCGGAAGCCCATTCCACTGTGGTGTATTGACAAGTATTGGAATAGAGCGTGTGCGGTGTGCAACAAGTGGTAGTATGAAGGATAGAGTAGGCTTGCATAAGCTGGAAGATCGAGTTCAAGTGGCACAAGGAGACGTGCGGAGGAAGAGAACCTAGGATAGAGGAAAGGAAGCGAAGAGAAAGGATGGGAACGAAGGAGAGCGGGAGGCAATAGAGGAGGAAGCAAAAGCAGAGAGGGAAGGAGAGAAGAGAGGAGGCATGTTACAAGAACAAATGATGCAATGCTGCGTTACAATTCAGAACCACTTCGGGAATGCAAGCGTTCTCTGGCAACAACGTCTGTCTCCCTGTTTATACAAGCTCATGCAATGACCTGCCCGCTGTGGCAGGCTGCGTTTGTTCTGCGTGTCTTCCCTTGGCCGTCTGCGCAGTTGCTGATGACGTGCTGTCCAGTCTGCGCACACAAACAATCGTGTGATTGCCCGCCTTCACATGTGCTGATGTGGCATCTCTGGAATGCCGTTTGCAGCATGCCTCGTGACAGCCTCAATGCAAACAACCAAAAACAAACAGGAAAGCATGGACAAGCAACAGAATGGAAGTGCGGCAGGTTGGCAAATTCTTACTGTGGTCACAACAGCGGTTTAGTGGCTGGTGTGGTCACTCAATACCATGAACCGAACGACAGCATGTTCACGCAGCAGCTACACAGCAGGGCACGCTGCGTGTACTGGAAAGGGCATTTTGCAACTTCTTCTTGCCACTCCTCGGCACCAACAGCACGAAAGGATGCACATGCACATGGACGCAATTTGCTGGAAAGGGCACTTTGCAACTTCACAGAGGCAACTGCCAAGTGGCAGTCAGCAAATTAACGCCAGGATCACGACAAGTGATGAATCAACCGGTCCATTCAGCGACATGCATGCACTGTAGTGGGTGGTCGGCTTAGACAACGCGGTGCAAGACCTCTACCTGCTCAACACCCCGTGCTTGTGAAGCACCATGCGCAACTCTATTCAGCGCCCTAGAGGCGTATTCCAACATGACATTCAGGCCACGCTACAATCCGTCAGGTGCGTTTCAAATTTCGGCTGCTGGCAGGCCCGCAGGAGCAGGTCTTACCTTGGGCTCCCTTGCACTTCCACTACGCCGTGTGTGGATGTCCTCTTGCTGGCTTCTGTGGCTGGTGGTTCACACGCTTGTGCTGTACTGTGCACACACCACCTGGAGTCAACGAAGCATTGGGAACAGCACCAATTCACCTAAGCACTGGACTCCACTCTTTAGCATCCATTCCATTACAGCAACGTTGTTATAGGCTTGTGCAAAGCACAAGTTGTGAACGCATTGGCTAAACACAGCGCTTCGTGTTGTCGGCGACTGCGAGAGCTCCACGTTGCATGCAGTGCTCGCACTAAGATGACATGCAGGTTGAAGCACACCTCATTAACATTCACAGTGCGATGCTGCAGCAGCTGTGCAACGCATGTGCAGTGGTGCAGTGAACAACAAAAATGCATGCGCAGACTGCAATATCCAATGCCTGCACTGCAATGTCAGCTGCTCTCAGGCACCGCAGTTCTGCCTGCCATTTCTCGGCACCAACAGTACGAAAGGATGCACATGCACATGGACGCAATTTGCTGGAAAGGACATTTTGCAACTTCACAAAGGCAACTGTTAAGTGGCACTCAGCAAACGAACGCTAGGATCACTACAAGTGGCGAATGAAGCGGTCCATTCAGCAGGCATGCATGGACTGCAGTGGGTGGGTTGGCTTAGACAAGCGGTGCGAAACCTCCCCTGCTCAACACCCCATGCGTGTGAAGCACCAAGCGCAACTCTATTCAGTGCCCGAGAGGCGTACTCGAACATGACATTCAGGCCACGTTACTCCCCCATCAGGCGGGTTTAGAATTTGGGCCGCGGGCAGGCCCGCGCCGCGCTCACTGTAGCGCAACTGCAAGAATGCCACGGGCATGCAGAATAGCACGTGCCAGCACACGGCGATGCTCCAACTAGTATACAAGGTGTTCGCATGCTCTGCTATATGTCACAATGTTCACAGCGGCAACGCCAGGGCGTATGTCATGCGGAGTTTCATGCGCACCGCAGCGCCAGCTTCGCTCCACACCACGGCTGCTGACAGTTCCAGTTGGAACAGTCATGTTCCCGCTGGGTGTGCGGTTGTCGATGTGGGCGCTGGCGCTCCATGAACAGCTGCAAACTGTCAAATGGTCGTGCTGGAAAACCGAACGATGGCAAAACGTGGCAACCCAGCTTCTGGAAAAAGAAACGCTCCACACAGATAGCACCACTCGGCTGCAACGGGTCACGCTGGAGTTGGTGTGGCAAGATTGCTGGCATACCTTCAAGTTGCTCCGTCCTTGCGTGCTTGTGCTCTCCTGGCAGCCGCTGTTGCTCCCCGCACGTGGACACAGTGACGCCAGCGGCCGCACTAAAAAGGACACACGCAAATGGCACGGCCTGTCACCGCGCTCGGCCGCCACGCACGTCCCACTCAGGTACTGCCACCGCTGAGCTCCGCTGCCCTCCACGCACTGCGCGTTGATGGCACCTCGTCATGGCGCTGGCCCGCGGCCCAGTCTAAGAATGCGGCGAGCGGCGCGAAGCGCGCCTATCGTGAAACATACGTCGCTGGCCTTTTGCGCAAGGGGGCTGTGCGCGCAAGCGCTAGGTTGCGGCGCGACCAGCGGGGCCCATTTTCGTTTTTGAATCCGTGGGTGGGGCGCAGTAGTCTGCGCAGTAGTGAGGAGACCTGCGGTACGGAAATAATTCCTATATCCGCCGGGCTAATAAGTAAGGAACCCATAGGGCCTTAACGTACCTTAGCCCCTTCGGGGGTAGCCCGGCTTGTGTCCAGCGAGGATTGGCTAATCTAGTGGGTTCTTAAGGCCTAGGGAAGGTCAACATTCCAACTGGAGTCCCATGGAGAAAAAAGGTGGCATTTGATAAATTACAATTGCAAACAATTAGAAAGGAATAATAAACACAATTGTCTTGCTTACAAAAGCAAAATGGGGGATTGCAATCCGCAGTCAAGCCTGCAACAGAAAAGCGCAAGTTACAGGAATGCGCTTTGAATGAAGGCAAAAGAAGATGAAAACTACGATGAGCAAGTTAATAGTTGCAAATCAGCGTGCAAACGAATACCCATGTAAAGCTCAAGGAAATGTACCACAACAAGCACAAGAGATGGTGCAATCTGTCGTGGAGAAGGGGCACTCAGATTACAATAGATTGAACATTGGTGGCTGCGCGCAGCGATTCATGTAATCGCAGTAGATGGAGACCACACACCACACACTCGTGACACCACTCTGCCAGCCTGGCACATTTCTAGCACAATCAGCATCACCTGTTGAATTCTTGGAGTATGACAGGCCGGTTGCTTTGATCTAGCATCAAGTTCAGTTGTGACAAAGCACAATAAGGTGCCTTGCAACACCGCTAGGCTGATATTTACTCCTGGTGGATCGATGCCAGCCGTTCGATTCCAGCACCGTCCCGCCCCACTACTCTCCCCCCCATTCTCTTCCACAGGCCCCAGCGCACCTGCCGATCATAAACACTACTTCCACATCTGCGATGCGCGCGGCGGCAAGCACTCACCATTCATTTGGCGTGCCCTGAATGCTCCTCTGCACTTGCGCTTCAAACTGTTCCTCGCTGCCCACCACCAGCTCTGGAGCCGCCTCGTCACGAGGGCCATCAAAGTTGCCATGCTGCGATGCACACCGCACACAACACACTCATCGTAGCACTCTCGCGCAATTCTGGCACAACCACTATCACCTCCTGAATTTCTGGCATACGACAGGCCAACTGTTTTGCTCTCAGACAAACTGCACCTGTGACAAACAACACCACAATGACTTGCACAAGTACGTGGCTGATGTCCACCACCAATGGATCGTGCCAACCATCCCACCGCAGCAGCGTCTCGTCCCTCCCCTCTCATCCCCATTCCCCTCCACAACGCCACGCACGCCTGTCCATTGCCAAAATGCCTTCCTGATCTGCGATCTGCATAGCTGCAAGCACTCACCTCTGATGGACCACGCGTGCTGAATGCTCCTCTGCACCTGCGCTTCGAACTGCTTCTCCCTGCCAGCCACCATTTCTGGAGTCTCCTGGTCGCCTAGACCATCAAGTTTTCCATCCTGCGATCCATGACACGCACCACACAGCCATCACAGCACTCTGGCAATCGGCCTCAGTTTTGCCACAGTTAGCATAACCCGATGACTTCTCAAAATATGCCAGCCAAACTGCTTTGTTGTCACACTCACTGCACTGGTGACAAACAACAACAAACTCCCTTCCACAACCACGAGACTGATGTTCGTTCTCCATGGATCGATGCCAACCATTTGATTCAGCAGCCAGCTGGACATCTGGAAATTGGGATGGTGTTGCAGCAACGTTGATGGGCCTTGATGGTAATGGTACCGCTGGGAGACAGTGACACGGGTTCCTATTGGGCGACGTTGACGCAAGACGTGCATATCAACGATGCGGCAACGCCACCATTGCTGCAACGTTGCTGTCAAGCACTATTGCCGATGTTCTGCTGCAACGTTGCTGTGATGCGTGTTGCTGCAACGTTGCTGTGATGCGTGTTGCTGCAACGTTGCTGCGATGCGAGCTGCTGCAACGTTGCTGTGATGCGAGTTGCTGCAACGTTGCTGCGATGCGAGTTGCTGCAACGTTGCTGCGATGCGAGTTGCTGCAACGTTGCTGCGATGCGAGTTGCTACAACGTTGACCCGCATATCATTGCAATCCAACGCTGCTGCACTGCAGCTTGCATCAATGCTGCTACGATGCGACCTTCTGCAAGGTTGATCATTACATGTAATGTCCGCACCACATGCCCAACCCACACACCTTTTTCGACCCCTCTCTAGACACCTATTCATGCGTTAGTGAATGTCACAGCTCGCGTGCCACTATTCTAACAAACCCACTGTACTAACAACCTGCTTTGCCCTGAACCATCATGCAATGACTAACACACCTGCTATACTAACCAACCACTGTGCGTGCTACACTATCATGCAGTGTCGTCAAGAAGGCAGGCGGCCGTTGTCATAGTGAACAGATTTCGAAGACTGCACCCAGCTGTCCTCTCGTTAGCACCAAAGGCATCGGCTGTTGTGCACGACACATCAATCCTTGTAGATGTCCAGCTCCCCTGACCCTTGCCGCAACACAACCAATGGTCTTGGCATCCAAGCAGCCACAACAGTCCTTCTTAGAAAAAGTGTGTTCACAATGAATTTAACAGGAGGTGCATACGCGGCTCCAATAAAGTCATGGCCCACCTGATCTCTGCATTGCTTGAATCTCTGCTTACCCTCTACTGTGCTTGTGTCCTCTTCTTTTTATTCAATTGGGGCCAGCATGCTGAGGGCGGTGCTGCAGGAAAGCGTGCGAACTCAAATGCTTGCAATAGCACAAGTCATTCGTTACAGACAACAAAGTTTCCACCATTCCCATGTGCCCGCACTTAGAGCAAGGCATTGGCACTATGCAATGGAGCAACAGTTTCCATTCTCCAGGAACCAGCATCGACGGCTGGCACACAGCAGGGGCACTGGCATCGCGATCCCGTCGACAGCTGAACATATAGACATGTCAATGAGGCAGCTGCTGGTAGCAGCACAAGTCATTCGTTACAGCATACAAAGCTCCCACCATTCTTATGTGCCCTCCCTTTGATGCCAGGCATCGGCCCTGTGGACATGGCAGCAACAAATTCCGATCTCCAGGAACCACCATCGAGAGCTGGCACGCTTCAGAGAGCACACGGCATCGCAATCCCGTCAACAGCTGAGTAGATAGACATGTCAACGCGGCAACTACTTGTAGCAGTGCAAGCCCTTCGTCACTGAGAAAAAAGGTCCCACCATTCTCAAGTGCCCGCACTTTGATGCAAAGCATCGGCCCTGTGGACACAGGAGCAACAGTCTCCTATCTCCAGAAACCTTCATCAACAGCTGGCGCACAGCAGGGGGCACCCGACATCGCAATCCCGTCGACAGCTGAGTAACTACACGTGTAAACGAGGCAGCTGCTTGTAGCAGCACCAGTTACTCGTTACAGAGAACAAGGCGATCCCCCAATTCTCAAGTGCCCGCACATTGCGGCAAGGCATCGACCTTGCGGGCATAGGAGCAACGATCTCCAATCTCTAGCAGCCATCATCGACAGCTAGCGCACAGCAGGGGGCGCCCGGCATCGTTGGTTTGACACTGCGTTGACCGGGGTCAAGCGTGCATGCGGGGAGGTGCGGAGGTCGGGGGTAGTGGCGGCGTGGTGCCCTAAGATCTTTGTTTGTGGTGGCGCGATTTAGATTGAACTTGAGTTGGGCGGCATTTAGTCCATTTGACGCCAAGTACAGCTGGCGGCCAACATGACAGCAGGGCGGGAAACTTGTTCCCGCCAGAAACGAAAAAGCCAGTAATTTGACACTGATATGTGGGATTCGGGGTTGTGAAGAAGGCTCTCGCCCTTGCTGCCCTACGAAGCGACTGAGGGGATGAAGAGACCTGCATGCCTCACTTGTCAAAAGTTGTTCAGCGACTTCAGGCACCTGGGACGCCACACGACCGCAGGTTGCTGGGGTTTGCTCAAGAAATCAAGGCGCGCTGATGCTTTCGTCACCAACCAACCCAGCCCAGAGTATGGAGCCCATCCACTAGGTGAAAGCAAGGAGGCAATATAGTGAGAATATGGTCATGCTCATGCTTCTATGGTCTCGATCACATCCGGCAAATTCAGTGGCATCGGACGTCCAGCCCTCATTTACAAGTTCCATGGGATTAACATCAGTTGCGAATCAGTGCATCAAACCTGACATTTCCACCCACTGCCCACAACCGCCCTGACAGGTGTGACAATGCTATGTTGCTTTGGGGATTGTCCACAGGTGATGTACTGGAATGTGAAGCGCTCCAAGATGATTTGGAAAACATTCCACCAAAGCTGCCTCAGCTCACACCACTACAGCCCCGGCAGCTTGCTAACACCTGCAAAAAAGCATTCGATTCTCTTCGTGAGATCGTGGCATTTGGCCTGGAGGAACTATCAAAGCAAGGGATTGACAGACTGCTGAAAATTATGTCCCATCCCGACTTCGTGCTGTCGGATGTGGTAAACATTGTTAAAAACAAGGCCACTTTCTTCGAGTATGTCGCTGAACAGCCGCACCTGGTAAGTTCATGTGTTTCTTGTTTACAGTGAGCCTATCATGTCGATGCATTATGGTGGAATGCAATTCTGTATGCCATGTGTGATACAGAGCCCTGGTTCAGCCCGCATAGGCAGGCCTGTACCGTTGCAACTTCAGGAAGATTGGTACTCTGCAATGGTTTATACTCCAAAGGAGCAGCAATGTTCTATGTGGAAACATGCACTAGCATTCCTGAGGGCGCAGAGGCAAGCGCTTGCGTGAGCTGGATCATGCTATATGAATAAACACCAGTGCTGACAGGGTGCTTGTGCTCAGACCATGAGCCAGAATTGTCTACCAGAGTTTACGCATTTTCTGTTCCACTCACACCTTCCACCCCACCCTTACCCATGCAGAAATTTCAAGAGAAGATCTTGACACAGCCAGGCGATGGGCAGGACATCAAGTTCCTTTTCAAACCCATCCTACCAGCCCATCGGGAGTTGTTTGCCAACATGGCTCCAGGGTACCACCTGCACCCAAAGACACAACACAACAGTCAAGGCGAAAGAGTTTATATTGGTCTCGAGACTGGCGAGTGGTGGGAACGAGCTCAGGTGGGGCACAGAATTGATTGGCTGATGCATGCATGAACGTACGGAGGCTTGAGTCAAGCAGTCACCAAATATTGATAAAATGTTCTGGCCTCATAATCACAATTGTCGCCTGCCTCTGCAGACTAGTGTCCCTCCTGGTGGTGTCATCATCCCTATCATACTCTACAGCGACAGTACTGATCTAGATGACATGCACAACACCAAAGGCCATCCATTAGTGATGACGATTGGTAATTTGCGCCCGGAGGCACAACATCAGCACGAGGGGCACGTGCTACTGGGCTACTTCCCCATTGTGCAGGAAAACCATACCCTATATGGTGACTCATTTCGACGAAGGAAGAGGCAAGTGGTGCAAGAGTGTTTGCAAACGGCATTGGGCGACCTCAAGGAAGCAGGGCAAATGTGAGCATTGGCAAAGATTACGACTTTGAATTGAATTGTAGCACTTTTCTCCACACCTATCTGTTGTCGACTTTGTTGCACTCACAATTTATATCATCTGGCATTAGGAACTTCAAGGTTTCCCATTTTGTTCTTGTGACTCACACGACAAGTTGCCGACACAAATGCTGTTCCCAAAGCGGTATACTGTTGCAGGACCCTACAGGCCAAGCACAAATGTGCTACCCAACACTATGCATCTTCATCGCAGATTTGTTGGAAGCAGCAGACATCTGTTGTGTACGAACCAACTGGAAGAGTGAACACCCATGCATCTCGTGCATGGTTCCATGCTGCAAACAACAGGACGTGGGGACCAAATTTCCACTTCGCAAAGAGAGAGATATGATTGAGGTCTTCAGGAGGGCCGAAAATGCTTGTGATGCTGCAACTGCCAACCGCATATGCAAGGAAAAATCCATCCATCTACAGAAGGTGACTTGCCCTACTTTAATAATTATGACACAAACAAGCACACATGGATCTGTCGGCACACTTTCGCATTTGCCCTGTTACTCACCAAGAAACCCACAACTGCTGTGCACATTGGCCCCGATGCACCACAAGAGATGTTGGTTTGCATCATTTTCGCCCGCATACATGTGTAGTGCACAGCTCGTTCAGGAGCTCCACAGGATTCCATAGCATTAGGCACAGCAGATCTAGTGAATGCAAGAACCTGCCAAACATTGAATATGCCTCAGTATACCAGTGAAGCACACAACAACTCTATTTGTCCCACATGCAATGCTACATGTTTTGCAAAGGTTATGCCAACTTAAGCACACCCATCATTGCCTATATTCATCCATTCTAGCGTTCTGCACTCTCTACATCCAAAAGTCCTGTGTGTTATTGGTAGGTTGCTCTTTGGGGCTTCCCACGAGCCGATGTCTACCAGTTGTTCCCACCTGAGCGGCAACACCAAGCAGACATTGGTTTGTCAAAGTATATGCTACAATGGATGGACCTATATTTTGTTGAACATGCATCCACCTCGGTAGCAGCACTCCGGGCACGAGTGGACAGCAGGCTGGCCACCATCGGCTATTACCCAGGTCTCCAGTTGCAGAAGACCCACAGTTCAACAGAGACGTGTACTTCGATGAAGCGTAGGCACCTCATGAAGGTGTTGCCATATTGCATGATGTCCTTGTTGCAACGGCCACTGCATATGAGCACAGAAGCAACCAAGAGACTTCTGTAGGTCTTCGTTTGTAAGTATCACAGCCTCTGCCCTAGGTATTCAACATACAATGCACTTGTCAGCCAGAACGAGGTGGTGTTAATAAACACATGTGTTCTTGGTAGTCTGCTGCTCATATGGAATGATTCACTGAGCAAGCAAGTTCCTTGGCACTAAGGTACGGGCAATGCATGCATACCACCCACACTGCAACCTCAACACATCCTTATTTCAGATATTAACGCATGCGAACTGATGGTGGCATTGTTGCTTCTGAAACAATTTGCACATCCAACAATGTGGATGTGTGGTTTAGTGTATGCAGAATGGGAGCTGGAAAGGGACAGAGAAGTGAGTGGTGAAAAGGACATCCGTGCATTGGAGGCCCTTGGCGCACGGTACGATTTCTGCTGTTGATGATGGCAATGTTGTTTGTTTGGATCATGTGCACGCACGCTAATGCAGATGCACAGCAATTTGCACTCTGCCAAGTTGCTACAAATTAGAGCATTCCACAACCCAGCCTTCCATTCTATGCTGATTATTGTGTTTGCAGATTTGTTTGCAAGGTCCAACAGGTGTTCAAGAATACCAGGGATGACCTCAATTTCCCCAATATGCACGCTGTGTCACACTACAGGGGCGCCATCAGGCATTTGGGCACACAAGGCTATATGAGACAACACCATATGAGAGGCTCCACATACCATATTGCAAGAAGCCATACAGGGCATCCAACAAGCAGGCCAGGACACTGGGTAGACAGGTGTGCAAATTTCGACCACCAAGGTGAATCCTTGGATGGGCACTTAATCTGGCCACACCTTTCGCTCACTGCAGCCTTCTTGCAAGCAATTCTTGACAGCTGTACCTGCATATGCAGATGGCAAAGAAGGTCACAGCAAGATTGATTGCACAACGGCTGCGAACATCAACTACTGGAGACACAGGTCTACAGGGCATGGTAAACCACTTTAGTCCTATCAGCAGAACGCAATGTTTAACTGTACATTATTTTATTAACCACAACAATACTGTTGGCACAAAACATGTCAAGGATATTCAACAAAAAGCATCTTAACCACGGCAATGCTGTTGGCAACAAACATGTTCATGATATTCCACAGAAAGCAACGAAGACCCTGCCTTTGGGCAGGCAATTCACACAAGCGATGGTGAAGTGCACCATGATGGCATTCGCTTAAAAGTTAGTTGCCACTACATATTCCCAACTAGTTGCCATTCCATATTGCCAAATAGTTGCCACTACGTTTTCCTTGATGTGCAGGTGCAAAAGGCCGAAGCAGACTGCACAAACAAGCTGCCATCCAAGCATGCTGGTGTCCTCTACTACACATGGTTGACAAAAAAATCAGGTACCTACATCGTGCTATACTAGGCTGCAAATGTTAGTGACGAAATGGGGCCTGAAAGTGACATTTGGTTGCAGCGTGCCTGCTGTGTAGGATATATATTGGGCAGAATTGGTAACATTCTTGTGTGCATATGGCTGGCTGCATCAGGAGACCCCCACACCCAGTTGCTGCTGAGGCAGCAACCTGAGTTGCACCATTTCGAGGCAGTATTGGCTAGCTACTTCCAGGTGCCTTTTGGCTCCATTCCTGTTGTAGGACAAAAGGTGAGCAAGGCTGTAGGAGCAGAAAGGCAAACCCACACATCAAAATAAAATGTGTCATTGGATATCTGTCATATTTGCTGTAGCTACTGTACACTATGTTGTGCAAATTCTTGCATTAGAATTGTGGCACCCACTTAATTGGATGCTAAAATGCCACATCTTGTGTTTTGTTTTGCAGGTGCATCGCTACAACTCTTGCACAATATACTCACCAAGCATTCTGCAAGACACACGGCAAGCACATACCCGTCATGAATACCATGGCAAGAGTGAAGTTTATTCCGATGTTGCCATTATTGGCTGCAACGAGGATGGGGAGGGTTTGGTTGAGTGGTATGCGCAAGTTCGAATGTTTTTTTCTTGCTTGGGGTTGGAAGGGACAGAGCACAAGTTGGCATTTGTCCGTTGGTATGACACTGCTGGCAGAGCACCCACTCCACTTGAAGCGTCCACATACCTACAATGGCATCGTGGGACTGGGCATGAGGATGGCCCACAGTGCTATGGAATATTGGATGTCAACCTGATAGATAGGATTGTATTGGTCCATGCTGACCCTTGCAAGAAAGAACGCTTTTTCTTAATAGATATTTGCGTGTATCGTGACTACAGTGGGGCACTGCGCCTTTTTCGTTTTCAACTTTCCTTTATTGTAATTGCGCAGTTTCCATTTGAGTTGAAATGTGCCATCCATAACATCCACACAGCACACCGGCTTGGGCTTTGGGGAGCGACTGACGCCTGGACAGCCACCTGGACACTTAGGAGGCGATAAAGGCCATTGCAGTAGTGAGGAAGTGCACTTTGCCGACCTCATATGTTTTCTAGCACGGCACTCAGTGGAAGTACGGGTTGCTGCAAAACCAGTCTCGTTTGGAGCCAACGTGGCTCTTGAGTGATTATGGACGTTTATTGGGGGGACAATTCATATTCCACAGGAACACCGACACGATTTTAGTGCTTTACTGCATTTGAAGGCTCAGCATCCGTTGACGATGTGAAAAGCTGAACATAGTAGGATTGTGCATCATGCGGTCGTATTTGCGCATTAGGTCGCAATTGCAGGATGTGATAGGTCGGCCCTGCCATCCTGCAGTGATGTGACAGCACGGTGTGTACCCATGTGGTCCTGTATTTACAAATGTGATCACAGCTTGGAATATACGCACGTAATCAAAACAAGCGAGGCGGCCAGGACGGCCATCGCTGCATGCCTGAAGCATACGACGTGCACACATCTCATGATATCACAGGCTATGTCCGCACAAACATGCCAACACACGTGCCTACTGTTCGTGCACTATTGCTGAGTGTTGCATATTGTCCTAGTAATATTATGTGATTGAAGTAAACAATATTATGTATAGTTTTAGGGGTGCCGAGGAGCGGGGTGGGGGCGTGGGGTGTGTGGGGGGAGGTGCCAATTTCTTCGCCCATTGGGCGTCAAGCGCACCCAAGTCAAACACAGTCCATTCCTCTAAAAACGGCCCCCATTGAACATTGAAAAAAACCTGAAATGATGAGACAGGGAACAATTCCCATTTATGCTCCATGGTAACCATAATCGGGGGTGATAGGCCTAAGATATTGGTATCCAGCTGCTTGAACCGATGTACGATGGGACATAAGGTAACTTGATGAGCAGCTGTGAAGTTGTAAGAAACGGCTAGTGACTGGAGTCCAGGCAGGGATTCGTTCAACAACTCGTCATGAACCAATGGCCCCGTAGTTTTCATACATTGAGCTGTGGTTTAGAGCCGCCACTTCGAGCTCAGCGGGGACAGGGCGTGCCAACATTCGTCGACCGTGCGTGTCAACTGTCAGCGGCCGTTCGCGCCAAAATTCGTTGACCGCGGGCGCCAATATCTGTCGCCCGTGCTTCGAAACAAGTCGACTTGCTGACTTGAAACCGAGCTAAACTCTGAGACGCGATCAAGCCTGAGCGGGTCTTCACACAGAAGGGATCCCCTGCTAAAGCACCTGCTGCTACACACACTATTACCCATGCCACCCAACCACGCAGATGTTCCTCTGCATGCCACCAGGGATCGTGGCGTCAACAAGTCAAACCGTAATGGCAGGCAGAGCACACGGCCGGCCGCCAGTCGTGCTGGCCGTCGGGCACTATTCAGTACCAATAGTACTCAACCAAGCTTGGCTGCGGCGTCGGGGGAAGGGGAAGGGTCGGGTGGGTCAGGCGATTTGTAGAGGGAAGATGCAGTGGAGAAGGCCGTACAGGGTCTTCCTGATGCTGCCAAGGACTCAATCCTTGCCAGTGCATCGACACAGAACGACATTGATGGGTCGGATGGGTCGGATTCCGCCGATCTGCGAGGTGGGTTGCATTACATATTCAACACGTTGGAACTGTCCTGGCAGTTGCATTGACATAAGTTATGTGAACACAGCTGTCAGAACAGTTTCATCCCAGAGTGCATTGTGTCCCTAGTGCATGCATATACTTGCATTTGTTATTGCAATTTCCACATAATGTGTCAACCTTGATCTGTGCGTACCTGGTGACATGTCTTGATGTGCAGACGCCAATCACGTTCACAAGAGGATGGAAGGCCTGCTTTTGGGCATGTTCATCACTTCACGGCAGGATGCAGCGAAAGCAGAGCGCCACAGGGAACTTGCACGGATTTCTCAACAGAAATTCCAAGTGGAGATGTTGGAACGGCTGGATACGGTATGAATGCCATCATCTGTGCAACAAAGTCCAATGCCTTCACATGTCCATCCAAATGTCCGATTTACCGTTCTACTCATACATGGACAACACAATTCAACCCAGTTTTGCCACTTCGTTGCAAATCATTGCCGCACAAGCTGAAGCTGCCAATGCTACCTTGAATGATGCAGTCTTCAACGTGAGATTGCCTGAAGCTCTGTCCTGAGGATGGTTCACCTGCGTGGACAGTAAATCCAGGATGCATCACCACATTCTTGACAGCACGCACCACATGCACATTGATGAGCTTTGGAATCGTGACATGCAAACTTCTTTTCAAGGGTTGCTGCATGATGCAAATGGCATGTGCTGCAATTAGTTTTACAACCACACTACAATGCAACATTGCTTGCTGAACTGCTTGCACTGCGTGCAATGATGGATAGAACGATTATTAGGTTGCTTACAGCCAGAGACAATTCTGTACTCTGATGGCAATCAGTTCTCCAGTTGAGGACTTATTTCACAATGGTGTCAATGTTTTGCTTTTCAGCAACAAACTGAAGATGCCAGAGATCGCCTCCTTGCAGAGATCCCCTACCCGGTCGATGGCAATGTGAAGGAGTTGGTAAGAACAATCTTTTGCACCGCCTTGGCTCATCACAGAAGGGTGAATCAGGTTGCCATTCTTGGACAGCGTACAGCTCCAAACGCTGTTACATTTAGGGTGCAAAATGTCATGCAGAGCAGTCCAAACCCAAAAACATGAACACAAAGTCCTTGAGCAGATCTGTCCGATAACAATGGCCTTAGGCTGATAATGCACATCAAAGATTGGCAATTGTGTGCAAGGAAGGTGTGGATGCAAAAAGCACTTTGCATGCTGGTATGTCAGGAGTGTAGTGGGGTGGGTTGAGTTATTTCTGGCCAAGGGAGTACATTGAATGTTCACAAATTTCTCTTTTTTTCTTGGCAGTTGTCAAAATTCGTTGAGTTTGCTGACAACCAAGGAGGGAGGCTGCGCTGGGTTGACGTTGAACAAAAAATGAGGCCCGCCCAGATTCAAAAATGGACAGCGATGGTGTCGAAGTGCAAGAAACTTTTCTCCACGGCTCGTGGAAAAATAACTAGCGGTGTTTGGCAAGCAATGCACAACTGGCAGCCCAGAATTTGTGAGTCTGAAGAGACCCTGATCTTGACTGCAGAAGGGGAGCACTTGCGGCAAGGTAAGAGTACACAACTTCATATTGTTTATATATCATTTACCCTACACGGCATATATGGTACATGTACGCTTCTGTTCTCGTTGTTCAATCAGATAAATGTGTGGGACATCAATGCACACAAGGCCAACAACACGAAAAGATTCAACCCATCTAATCGCATCATCTTGTGTGTGTTGTGTACAGATGCGAAGTATCGAGCACATAAAGTGCAATTGGATCATTACCCATACTACGAGATAGACTCCTGTGGCGCCAAGTTTTTCAAGTTTGTCTGCAACGAGGCGATTCCCGCGAAATTCTGGAGGTACGAGCAGCAAGAGGGAGAGGATGAGACGTCTATCCAAGATGGTGATCTGCCAACACGCATTACCCGTGGCCTTGCAGCTTTGGTGATGACAGTCATCGAAGCCGCCTTTGATGGTACACGCCTTGGAAGCTGTAGTGACATGGAGATTCAGCGAAGATACTACGATTGCTTTGAGCGTATTAGCCGCACAAACTCTTCCTTGTTTGACATCCGTCGCACCCCTAGCAGCCCACCATTGACCCCCTAGTGGCAGCACGCCATGATGGTCCAGCCATCTCCTAATGGACAGATTCTGGGTTTGGCAGATTTGTTGTGGGGTGTGTGTTGTATGACAGTGGTGAAGTGGTGTGTCAGGCCAGTTGCGGCTGTTCTTTGGTTGGGCAGTACAATCTGGACTGGGTCCAATATTTGTGCAATTTTTTGTGTGGTTGCTCACTGGCCCAGTTGCGCATCATTGGTGCGTCATCAGCATGAGCAAGTGTAGCCACTGGACAAGTTGCTCACCTCAAACTCATTGAACAGTCTCCTCCACTATCCGAAGAGGTGCCTGCTGGGTATTTTCTGCTGCAACAGTCATCTCATCTCTGTTCATGTGCTGCTTCACGGAGCTGCCGTTCTTAGGAACATAGACCACTCTACGCAGCAGCCCTACCGCGGTGCACTTCTCCAGGAACATCCACAATCGTGAATGACTGGTCTCCCTGTCCTCCAGTGCTCTTGGCATTGAACGCCAGCTCTGTACTGAGCTCGTGTATTCCTGGACAACCACCAACAAGATTAGCATTGTGTCTTCCAAAACTGGCGAAACAACCCCTTGTGCTCTGTTGTGAATGGTTGAATCAGTTTCTGACAGGAGAAGCAGAGGCCGACACAAGGTTGGCATCTGGAGCATGCGCTGCGGTCTTATACACTCACGCATGCAGCCAGCATCGTGTTGGCACAGACAAACTGCAACACCAGACTACAGTAGAATGCTCGCGTTGCCAGCATAACGTGCATTTCCTCCTGGTGCACCACTGTCCAAGATCAACCATATTCAACAATATTTTATCCATCAGTGTGTCTGATGGAATGATTCTGTGTTACTACTGTTATTGGTTGAGCCTTGCATTAATTTCGAGTGAACAATCTAACATGGAAATATTTGAATGCAGTGTTCATGAACATGCAATGAAAAAATGCAAATACGATCAGCTGTCACCAGTGGATGTGGGCGCAGAGGAATTCCCAGCTGGAGATACTGGCAAGCCATCACAGAAAAATCACGCCTTGTGACTGACAGACAAATTGCATGCTGGCTTTCTGTGGGTTGCATTGCAAACTCAAGCCACAGTGCAATATGACAAAACAGCAATTGACTTCACCTAGTTACAGTGTTTGCTTCTGTAGCCAAGTTTCACAACTGTGTCATGCTCACATCAAGCAGTCGGCAAGGGCAGCATCAATATGCAAAACCAGCTCGACGCAGCAGCCCTACCGCGGCGCACTTCTCCAGGAACATCCACAATCGTGAATGACTGGTCTCCCTGTCCTCCAGTGCTCCTGGCATTGAACGCCAGCTCTGTACTGAGCTCGTGTATTCCTGGACAACCACCAACAAGATTAGCATTGTGTCTTCCAAAACTGGCGAGACAACCCCTTGTGCTCTGTTGTGAATGGTTGAATCAGTTTCTGACAGGAGAAGCAGAGGCCGACACAAGGTTGGCATCTGGAGCATGCGCTGCGGTCTTATACACTCACGCATGCAGCCAGCATCGTGTTGGCACAGACAAACTGCAACACCAGACTACAGTAGAATGCTCGCGTTGCCAGCATAACGTGCATTTCCTCCTGGTGCACCACTGTCCAAGATCAACCATATTCAACAATATTTTATCCATCAGTGTGTCTGATGGAATGATTCTGTGTTACTACTGTTATTGGTTGAGCCTTGCATTAATTTCGAGTGAACAATCTAACATGGAAATACTTGAATGCAGTGTTCATGAACATGCAGTGAAGAACTGCAAATACGTTCAGCTGTCACCAGTGGATGTGGGCGCAGAGGAATTCCCAGCTGGAGATACTGGCAAGCCATCACAGAAAAATCACGCCTTGTGACTGACAGACAAATTGCATGCTGGCTTTCTGTGGGTTGCATTGCAAACTCAAGCCACAGTGCAATATGACAAAACAGCAATGGACTTCACCTAGTTACAGTGTTTGCTTCTGTAGCCAGGTTTCACAACTGTGTCATGCTCACATCAAGCAGTCGGCAAGGGCAGCATCAATATGCAAAACCAGCTCGACGCAGCAGCCCTACCGCGGTGCACTTCTCCAGGAACATCCACAATCGTGAATGACTGGTCTCCCTGTCCTCCAGTGCTCTTGGCATTGAACGCCAGCTCTGTACTGAGCTCGTGTATTCCTGGACAACCACCAACAAGATTAGCATTGTGTCTTCCAAAATTGGCGAGACAACCCCTTGTGCTCTGTTGTGAATGGTTGAATCAGTTTCTGACAGGAGAAGCAGAGGCCGACACAAGGTTGGCATCTGGAGCATGCGCTGCGGTCTTATACACTCACGCATGCAGCCAGCATCGTGTTGGCACAGACAAACTGCAACACCAGACTACAGTAGAATGCTCGCGTTGCCAGCATAACGTGCATTTCCTCCTGGTGCACCACTGTCCAAGATCAACCATATTCAACAATATTTTATCCATCAGTGTGTCTGATGGAATGATTCTGTGTTACTACTGTTATTGGTTGAGCCTTGCATTAATTTCGAGTGAACAATCTAACATGGAAATACTTGAATGCAGTGTTCATGAACATGCAGTGAAGAACTGCAAATACGTTCAGCTGTCACCAGTGGATGTGGGCGCAGAGGAATTCCCAGCTGGAGATACTGGCAAGCCATCACAGAAAAATCACGCCTTGTGACTGACAGGCAGATTGCATGCTGGCTTTCTGTGGGTTGCATTGCAAACTCAAGCCACAGTGCAATATGACAAAACAGCAATGAACTTCACCTAGTTACAGTGTTTGCTTCTGTAGCCAGGTTTCACAACTGTGTCATGCTCACATCAAGCAATCGGCAAGGGCAGCATCAATATGCAAGCCAGCTCTATCCAACGAAGCAAGGATGCTATACCCACTGAACAGCTGAATGTAGTCAGAGCACCAGGGGTGTGGTGCAACAAGCGGCCGATGCGTTGCTCAGGCTGGGTCCCTGAAGTTGTTCCTTGTTCACCAAGGCACGGCACCCCATGCCCTCTTGAATAACGTCTCAAAAGGTGGACAGGCTCATACCTCTCTAAGGACGGGACCGTTGCTTGAACTGTCGAATACGGTGCAAAATTCTGTAGCAAAAGCCGGCATCATTGGCCCCTCACCTTGACCACTCCATACTTGTTTTGGTTGTCAAGTATCGAAGGTTGTAGTCACCGACGGCTGTCGCTGGGATCAATCCCAGCGAATCCTTGTCCCTGGGGTCGATGCAGTGTGCGCCAGCCAGCACCCAGCGCCCATCTATCAGGATCGATCGGCGACACCATTGGCGAGACGCGGTTGCAGTCACCGATGGCAGTCGCTGGGATCAATCCCAGCGCATCCTTGTCTCTGGGGTCGATGCAGTATGCGCCAGTCAGCACCCAGCGCCGATCTATCAGGATCGATCAGCTACACCATTGGCGAGACGCGGTCAGGTGCGGGGGGGCGGGCGTACCTGTACCAAGGGGCTGGCCCTCCTAGGAACGGGTCAACAAAACGGCGAAAAGTCAAGGCACAACACCCGACGACGCAAATCGAACAGCCACAGGTCAATTGGTCCGCCACCCATCACATCTCGTCACGGTGTCCGTGGAGCGAACGCTCCAGCCCTCGGGCCGGTACCAAGAGCGCGGGGTCTTACAGCAGAACGGAAAGGGCGGGGTTGTCCAGCAACGTTGCTGAGCCTTTCAGAAACAAGCATCCCGTCAACGTTGCTGGCATTCAACGGTTCCAGAA
Source organism: Ostreobium quekettii (assembly GCA_905146915.1). Lineage (NCBI taxonomy): Eukaryota > Viridiplantae > Chlorophyta > Ulvophyceae > Bryopsidales > Ostreobiaceae > Ostreobium > Ostreobium quekettii. The sequence goes on along the minus strand of CAJHUC010003134.1, from coordinate 92,578 downwards.
GCGTTGATGGCAATTGATCGCATGCAAATTGACGCAACGTTGATGTGATGGGTCTCACAGCAATGCTGACGGCAACCACACCGTTGCTGTAGCATTGCTGGCAAGTTGTTCCAGCAGCGTTGAGGAACGAGATCGTTGCTGGCATGCTGCTGGACAGGCACCCCGTCAAGGCTGCATCCGATTGATGCAATGACCTCGACGCATCAAGGCCCATCAACGTTGCTGCAACACCATCCCAATTTCCGGATGTTGCTCAATCTTGCCTTTGCTCTTGGGAGGTATACCAGCTTACCTACACACTATGATGCCCAGTACGTGATGCTACTATATGTCAGCATCACTACACACACCTGTCTGCCCAATGTCCTAGGCTGCTTGTTGGACGCCTGGTATGGCCTTTTGCAGTATGGAATGTGAAGCCTTTTGTAAGGAGATGTTTTGCACAATCTTGTATGACCAAATGCCCTCACTGCCTTTCCATAATGCAACACTGCATGCATCTTTGAAGAGTTGACATTTTTGCCTACATTATTGAACACTTTCAGCGTTTTAGCAACAAAATTGCAGCCACAACACATCAATCATTGGATGCAACAATACGGAGCAAGATTGTAGCCATGCACAATAGATGCATCTATGTAGCTCGAGGTCGCTAGCCCAATATCTATCAATTTTCCACATTTTGCAGTTGCAAGTCTAGACAACATTTGAAAGGTACACTCTTACACAGTTTTCTTTCTATGTGTACCCAACGCGCACAGGTTGGTTGCTTCAAATGATCATTATTAATACGGAAAAATCGGGGTACATTGGCTACATCAGTGCTTTGTTGATACTTGGGAAACCCTGCCCATTCTTATTGCCAAAACAAGAATTGAGTAAAATGTTGTAGGCAAAGCATCATGTAGGAATAGGCTGAAAGCTTTGCGGAAATAGTTCATGAAATAATGGATACCTTTTCCCAAGTAATCCCAGCCCCTTGACGTCAGCCTCGGAAAACACTTCCTTGTCCCTTTGGAGCTCCCACTCTGCATACGCTCACTACAAAGTTGCATTGTTAAGTATGATTTCTGGCCTGACAAGGAGCGGTTGTATGCATGTTGATGGAAATCAATAGAATATGAAACACAAATGTGACGTATTGCAACAAATGCAACATATCGCAACATATTGCAAGAAAAGCTTCTGTAGAAGTCTCTTCTTGGGGCACTAGATTTGAGAAATAAAAACAGGCGCAAAGCATTTTGAATCAAGTTCGTTGCTTCCCAAAGATTGTGATACCTAACAGCAAAAACAGTCTGAAATCATCGACTCTCTACTGGAGGGATGCGTAAGGGCCTGCATAGCAAAGACCTCAAATAGTATGGCAACTTTTGCATTAGGTGCCTGCTCTTCATTGATGTGCACACCTCAGTTGGATTGCGGGTCGTCAGCAGTTGCAAGCCTAGATAGTAGTCAATGGTAGCCAACTTTGCATCCAGCTGGTTCCTAATTGCTGGCGTTGCTCTGGATGTGATATGCAGGAAGTGCTGGTCCATCCATTGCAATAAGTATTTGGATAACCCAATATCAGACTGATGTTGGCGCTCTGGAGGAAACAACTGATACACATCTGCCCGAGGGAAACCCCAAAAGGCAATCTGCCCATGTGTGCAAAAGCAAATGTGTGTATATATATATATATATATATTCAAGGCTTGTAGCTTGTGGTTTAACAAAAGATCTGTTAGGTGCCTATAGATTCATGGATAATATGCTAACAATTGTTTGTGTTGTGCTCAGATGGAGCAAGCAATGGAATGCAAGTGTGAATTGATGCACAACGGTACTGAAGGGATGACACGTATAGAGCTCAGGGAAGATAGTACTCTCTGATTTTTATACACTTGTCATCAAATTGACAAGAAGGGGGGGGGGGGGGAATGTTAAGGAGTTACATTATTGCATAAATCACTATATTTTTTCAAGTGCCAGAAAGATTGCAGATATGCAAGGTTGAATGTAAAGAATGAAGTGAAGAATGCTTAGAATAGTGCACTTCAATTGTAATCATATTAGAATGTCAGGTACCTTGTGCAATGCATGGACAAGTAAATGAATGTATGATTTGCAAATGTGCCATCAGCAGTGGGTGTTCTGCCTAGATTTCTTGACTCAAGAACTAAACACATATAGAATATAAGGCAAGAAAGAGAGCACAAGACATACAACAAACAATTGTCTATGTACCAAATAGATAGACAACAACTCAGTAAGGAAGAAGGTGGGATTGCTTGGATGTGTTCACTAGTGCGCTTGTTTATTTTGCTGGCATCTCACCTTTTGAAAATGGATTTATTGCTCCTCACAAATGCTTTTTGGAACTGCCTCATTTGCAAAATCTTCCACTACTTTCACAACAGCAACCATATCCTTCTCTCTGCAAAGTGGGTGCACCATCCCAATATCTTGTTGTTTGCCTTTTGGGACCATACATGAGATGCATGGGTGTACACTTTGTGCACTATTTTGTACACATCAGATATTTGCTGCTTCAAAAAGATCTGCAATAAAGAGGCATAGTGTTGGGTAGCACAATTGTGCCTGGCCTATTGGATCTTGCAAAAGTATCCCCCTAGTGGAGACAGAAGAAGGCATCAACTGCTTCTGGAAAGCCACACATGTAAATACAAACATACTCTGTTGTCCCTCTTCTCCATACTTCAAACAATGGGAAGTTTGCCTTTGTGAAAAATCAACATGTTTAAAGCCTCAACAGAAGATCTTTCAAGTACCTATAGATTCACAGAGAACGTGGTGACAATTGTTTGTCTTGTTTTCAGTTGAAGCAAGCAATGGATTGCAAGTGCAAGTGCAAACTGATGCACAATGGTACTCAAGGGTTGATAGATATAGAGCTGAGGGAAGGCAGAGATCTCTGAGTTCTGTATGATTAATGTCAAACTGACGGGGTTGGGGGTGGGTTTGGGGGCATGATGCTAAGAGGTTATATAATCGCACTGAAATCAAAATACGGCAACAATATGTCCAAAACGCCTCCAAGTCATTAGAAAACACATACCAAAGCATGTGCAAGGGGCTTGGGGGCCACCGCAGCACCCACAATGGCAGCGATCAAGTCACATCCTGAACTTTTGCACCTACCACAATATGTTGCACGAATTGCATGGAACATAGCCAGCATGACCTGTTATTGGAGTGGCTATGCCAGCCAGTGATGGGTGGGGTCGATGGGTGTTTGGGATCCAGAGGTGGTAGAACTGCGCAAAGGGCATCCACAGGTGGGAGTGTGGGTTTTTTCCATGGTGGCAAATTGGGGGGTGAGGGGTTGCGCAGGTGGCCATGAAGCGCTTGCAGCAGATGATAATCATTTTCTAAAACGATGGGCAACAGACGGAAAACTGTGGGCAATGAAACAAGTAATACTAGTATGTTGTTGTTGATATAGATATGACGAACACAATCACAGAAAAAAATCCCACCTTCGTGTGGATTGGACAACAATGATACACATATATATTGTATTCCTTACTGTGCAACACAAGCTTGTACAAAATTGAGTGAGCTATTAATAGTATCTAATAGTTCACACAATTGTCACTCATGTGAAGCAACTCGCATCTCTGCTTCCCTGTATCGTCCCCTGTGCTCTTTGCGCTATCAAGAGCAGTGGTAATTGTCGCAGTGGTTGGGTATGCTCAGTGAGCGACTCGTCTCCCCTTGTTCCCCATACGATTGAAAAGCACGGATTATGTTGGAGCCTGATCTTCAATGGGATCTCGTTTAACGTACAATGGCATGTACCATAAACAATTGCTATATGTGCTAACTTTTATGGCACTGTGGGAATGTTGTGTGGTGCTAGCGATGGTGCGTATGTTTGGTATATTGCAATACACAGTCGTTGAGTAGTGCAGAAGGCATCAAATTAAGGATTGACACTAAAAAGTTGGGGGCCTAAACTCAACATCGATTGGACATCATGCATAACAAAATCAAAATATTACCTTCCCATAGAGAACTGTACTAAGCAATATGGGCTGCCCAACTATCCGCACCTTTGCCATGCTGCTCTTAAATCACCCAGAGCCAATTGTAGGTATTCTTGCATCACTTGTCTTTTCCTCCGCTGGAAGGCTGGGCCTGACAAGGTGCTGTTTTCTTTCACAATGGGGAAATACCCCAACAACACATGGCCTTCCAGTTGATGTTGGGCCTCTGGGCTCAAGCTTCCAATGGTCATTGTCGACGGATGGCCCTTGGTGACATGGGCGTCATCCAAGTCAGTACTATCGTTGTAGAGTATTATTGGCACTATGGTGCTGGTTTGTGGCACAAAGCTCTGCAGGCATGCACAACATGAACATGAGAAATTGAAGGCCAACGTCAGCATGATGTGCATGTATTGTTGAGGGGTGATTGTTTGTGAACAACTCGGTCCTGAAAGTGCAAAACAACCCACCTGTGCTCATTGCCACCAATCCCCTGTTTCAAAGCCAACGTACAACTTCTGTTCTTCACTATTGTATTGTTTCTCAGGGTGTAGCCGGCACCATAGTGCCATGTTTGCAAATAGCTTCTGTAGGGCTAGAATGCAAGGCTGGAACAAGAATTTTTTGTCTTGCCCATCTTCTGGTTGCATCAGAATTCTCTCCTCGAATTTCTGCAGCATGCATTTTTTCAAGCTTAGATATAAATAAGAATTGTGACACTATGCAATTTGCAATGTTCACTGTTATGAAGATAAACTCACATTGTTGTAGCCAGTTTGCATGAGCGCAAGTGGAATTTGCAATGGCAACATTAGTGACAAGAGCACAAGCAAATGCACAAGTGCATGTGTGCAGGTCTACCAATTTCCATTATTTGTTGATGTCACTCTGAATGCAGCAACCCATAACATGTTAACCTGATGTGTGGCATGTAGCTGGTAGGCGGGCCAGTCCTCACCAAGGCTGCCACGGACTCACCAAGTGTGGTTGTTGTGCTACGTAGTCAAAGAATGTGGCTTTGTTCCTAACAACATCCACCACCTCTGACAGTTGAAACTGGGGATGTGGCAGTATTTTCAACAATTTGTCAGCTCCTTGTTCTGAAAGCTCTTGCAGCGCAAAGGCCACAATCTCCTGTAGTCAATCGAATGGCTTTGTCCTCTGTTGTGATGGCCATGGCGGATTGCAAAGTCCTCCCCAGATACTTGTAGCACTTGACAAGGATCCTTGGAGGGGTGGCATTGTCCAAGTGCAAAGTCTTCCCTGGGTGCTAGCAGCAATTGACAAGGAACCTCATCTTCTACACCGAGCAACAAAGTTCTGCCAATCAGGCATCGTTAATGTGAGGATAAGAAAAAGGTGTATGAATAGTTAAGTGAGTGTGGTGCATCGGATACGGTGTTTATTACGGCGACACGGAGAATGATGGGAAAAGATATGAACTGAACACGCTTGCGGTGAATGCTACATGACAGACAGAACCATTCTGCAATCCATCTGGTTGCGGCTTGCTTCCCGTGCCTGGGAGCGACCGTGTGTGAGCGCGAGCGAGGAGCGCGAACAGTGAAACCGCATAACATGGTTTCGGAGCCCAGGTCGCGCTGGCCGTGGAGACCGGCCTGGCGAGCCTGGTGGATATGCTGGCTTGTCTTGCTGACACTCGAGCCGGGGATTAAGGTCGACCTCGGAGCGACCTGCGGCGGTCTTGGCCGAGCATTGAACGGCCGAGATCGTCGCAGGCTGTGGCGCAAAGTGCGGCAGTGGGAGGCCTTCCATGCGCGGAGGACATTCGCCCACCGTTGGCGCAAGTGGGAGCGGTGGGGACAGGAAGATTCGGCGGACGTGGGAGCGACCTCGAGTTGCGCGTCGAGGTGGACGGACAGCGCTGGGAATGACGCGGTGAGCGGGGGAGTGGTGGGACGAATTCAAGATGCAACTTGGCATGCGGGCCTGGGGGGAACGAAGGACTCGGTGGGGAACGTTGTGACTCGCTCGGTGACCGTTGGGATCGCGAACCATGTCGGTGGCGCAGCGAATGGCCGCGCTTCGGCGGAGATGGGAGCGGCTTTGAGCGCCATGCCGAGTCAAGGACTCGATGCCGGGAAAAGCGCAGTGGGCAGAGAGGAGGGGGGGCGGACGGAAGACGCTACGAGTGGCGCAAGGGCCGGGGAGGTGGGGGGACAAGTGGGGAATGTTGGAGACCGCGCGATGACCGGGGGAACGCCGGAAACGATCGGTGATGCCGCGAATAGCGCGACAACTGGGGAGACAACGGTGGCTGGAGACTGGCCGGGGGTCGCGGGCGGTGCAGCGCCCCGCGCATGGCACAAAGGCATTGGCGAGTGGGGCGGGATGTTGCGGGCCATCGGTGGGTTGATTCGCGCGGTAACCGGAAGGGCTACGGCGTGGGAACATGTCGCAGCGTTTTGTGAGTGGGTTGGACGATCAGAGGAGCGGGCGAACGAGGCGGTCGGTCGGCCGACATGCCAGCCGGCGGGCGCTCCACGGGCATGGACGCGCGCACAGGGGAAGGTGTGTGGGTTGGAGATTGGGAGCCGTGAGAGCCGCGCGGGATATGAACGCCCTGGAGATGGTGAATCGACGGCGAATGAATCGGCCCCAAGGGAGGACGCCACGGTGGGCGGGATGTGCGGCGAGGGCATGCCGTTGGTGGCCGCGCGGAACGGGTCCCAGCTTGTGCCGGCGGGGGGAACCGACGCCGAGGGGCAGGGGTCGCAGCGGCGATTGAAAAGTGCACGGGGCGCTGAGGGACCGGCCGCGGTGACGGGCCACGCGCATGACACATTAGTCACAAGCGCCGGGGACGGCTTCCCTTCGGGGCCGCCAGCTTCTGTGATGAGCGGAACCTCCGGCGCGCGTGATTGCAGCTGGGCGCCCACTCCAGTCAAGAATTGCGGTCACGGAGACCTCCATTACAACACTCCTGTCGCCGTTACTGCCGCCAGGCCCACAGTAGCTGTTGCGACCACCCCCGTGGCCTCCCCCAATGTGACGCCAACTGGGGGGCCTATCAGCGAGGGACTTATGCGGACGCCCACGGGACCTCATGGTATACCCGGGCCCCAAGAACCTGGCTTTCCTCTCCCTTGGCCGCATGTGATGGAGCCCGTAGAGGGTCCGTTTCCACCCGCACTGCCAGAATTCGAGTTGGGGCGAGCCGGGAATCAGCTCAACGAGCAAGCCCTGCGAGATACTGACACTCACGGGCTTGGCTTGGCGACGTGGCCTAGCCCCATGGCTGCTCATTCTGCCCATACATTACGAGTCCCAAACACACCTGGCCCTCGTGACCGGTGTCCCCGGTGGACGGGAGCACTTCCTCGGAGCGCCCCACGGGGAGGCGATGGCACCCGTTGGGAACACGCCCCTGAGGGTGTTCTGGCCGATTCTCGGATCACCGGCACTGTCGACGAGCGTGACCGTATCGAACAACTTCTCATCATCAGCGGCATTGAGCCCCATCCTGGACCGGACGCTGGGAATGAGTTCTCTGGGCAGCTTTTGGATTCTTTGATGCACGACACCCTCCAGTGGGTTTTCGATGCAGCCCGTTGGGCAGCCAAGGGCCCAGAGTTCGCCCACCGCACGCGAGCCTTGCTACGTTTCTTCCGTCCAGGCAGTATGCCCCACCGACGGATTGCAAAACTCGCCATTGATATCAATGGCGAGCAGCTGGGCAATGCGGACAAATGGACCAATCTGACGACCCGGGTGAAGGCATTATTGCCTCACAATCCGCTTACAGAATAGGACTACCTCGCCCGGATGCAGCGCTGACCGCAGGAGACTTGGACTGATTTTCTTGACCGCTATGCCCTCTATGCCGACACTTGTGAGCATGTCTCGGGGCCTATTAAAGCTGTCGAGCTTTATCGGAAGCTGCCTAAGGATATGCGGCACCAAATCAGCTACCTCCCGCCTAATGCGAATCTGTCCGAGCTCTTAGAGGCGCTCCGTGGTGTCCGTTACTGGGCCAACTGCACTGGGGACAAATCCACCATGTTTGATCCTATGGACATCGATCTCCACGACCAAGCTCGCAGCGCCCAGTCTTTCCATGGCTTGTCTGATACGGTGCTATTTGAGGATCAGTGTGGCCTTGGGGTACGCTCTAGCCGCCTCCAGCATCCTGTCTTGCGGGGTGATACCATCGTTTTCAAGAATATTGACGGCCCCCGCAGTCTCATGACCGCGTGGAAAAAGTTGGTTTCCACTTCGCCGTCTCTTAAACGCGAAGCGGCAGATTTTCTCGCCCGTCGCCGTCCCCGCAAACAGTTGCACGAGCAAGAGGTGGAATTTGGGGAAGATTTTGGCCAGGTCCACACTGGATTTACTGATGGCGAGGATGATTTTTGGGATGACGCCTTTCACGATTGTGAGCCCGACCCGGATGAGGAGTGCAATCAGACTTTGACTCTTCTATCTTCCTGCCACGCCATTCAGAAAAAGTCTCTTCATGTGAAGGTCCGCATTGAAGGTGTCGATGTGCTGGCCCTGGTGGATACCGGGGCTACTTCGTCCTTCATTCGGCAGCATTTAGTGAAGCGCCTTGGTCTGTGGGATTCAGTGCGACCATGCCATCGTGAGGTCCGCTATGGAAATGGCGACTCCGAGCCTATGGTTGGGGAAATCACCCTCCCCATCAAGGTTGAGGGCACAGATATGCTCATGCCTGCCCATGTTCTTCACAGCAAGGGGCCACCTCTCATCATGGGTTTATGTTCCTGGAGGCCAATAAGTTGTTGGTTGATTGTACCTCCAGAGCCTTGACCCAGAAGGATGGCGGTGGGCAGGTTAAATGTCTATAGGTGCAGGCCCCGCCGGCAACATCAGCTGCAATTCCTACTTCTTCCCCTTTTTGCTATCCGACCCAGTCTTCAGCTCTACCACTGCTTGTCGAACGTTTTCCCATTCAAGGTTGTCTTCCGCCCTATCCAGCAAAGAAGTTTTCTGGAGATGCTGCTTTCGATTTCTTTGCCCCAACGGAGATTCGCTTGAAGCCAGGGGAGCGCCAGACGATTGATACTGATATTGCTTGCCAGTTTCCTGCCGGTATGTGGTGCTTGCTAAAGGGCAAGTCTGGTTTGGCTCATCGCTATGGCCTCAGGTGTTGGGTGGGGTGGTGGATGGCAATTACAGGGGCCATATAAAGGCTATCTTAGTCAACACCGGCTCTGATCCAGTCACCATCCCGCGCAATGCTGCTTTTGCCAGGGTGTTCTTTTGCCATATTATTCCCCTCGTATGGTTCCTGGCACTGTTCGGGTTGCCGGTGAGCGGGGGACTAGTGGTGGGGTCAACCGATACATGATGGGAAACGGGGGGCGGCGCGGCCCAGCAGCGGCTGTGGGCCGCGACTGAGCACGTTTCAGTCGCCTCGGGTAGCTGTAGCTGGGGGGGCCAGATGGAGTAGTGGACAGCCTATTTTTCTAGATTTTCTTGAATGCCCTCTTTACCCTCCTTATCGAAAAAATGATCTTTTATTTTTGCCGTTGAATCGTAGTGTGGTCGTGGGGCCTTATGAGACACGCGGGATTAATTTGCCATGCAAGTTTCCAATTGGTTCTCTGCAGGAATATTTCGTGACTCTTCCCAATCGCCAGGTTACGTTTCTTGTTAAAACAGATGGCGTTCGTATTTGGGAAGCTCTCAAGAATTTTTCGGCAGAGCCACAGCAATTGATGCCCCGTTATGATCTTTTAGCTTGTCGCACATCGGTTCAGTGGCTTCGCATTCTAGATAAGGGGGTAGTTTTGATTCCAGAGGGTCGCAAGGGACAGGGGTTTTGTCAGGCGATCAGAGAATCTTCGGGGAATGCGGCTCCAGCCCCTACACCACAGCCCGCATGGTTGTCTACATTGCGGTCTAAATATCCCGCTGTCTTTCAGGCTGGGCTCGGGACGTGTTGCACGTATGTGGTTAGCCACTTCCCCTTTCGCTTTCCGCTTCCATGGAAATCCCAGCCACGTAATCCCATGACAGGGCCAGCGGAGGAAGCTAAGGTGTTAGAGGAAGTTCTCAAGTTAGTGAAGCTTGGAGCAGTACGGGAGGTAGACCACAAGCCGTTTGTGATTCCGGCATTCGGTGTGCCCAAGAAGAACGGTTCCACTCGGCTGGTTCTGGACTTTAGGAAATTCAACTCATGTATTCGGCATCAGCCTTTCCTGCCAGTTCATCGGGAGATGTCTTTAGCCTCATTGCGCCCATTTCGCATTGGTTCCGCCTTGGATTTATCTAATGCCTACTTGCAAGTGCGGCTTGCTCCCCGCCTGTGGCGCGCAGTGGGACTGGCGGTGGCAGGACGGTTCTTTGAGTACACACGTTTGCCTTTTGGCTATTCAAATAGCTCGCATGAATTTCTGCGTGCTTTGTGGCCTATTGTTCAACGAGTTTCACGACGCATTCATTCCCAGATCCTTTTTTATATGGATGATATTCTCTTACTTTCACAGTCTACGTCACAGCATTAGCGGGATATGGATATTTTATTCGAGGAGTTGGCGAGAGACAGGTGGCGGGTGAACTGGGACAAATGCCACTTTTGCCAGGACCGGTTTGAGTATCTGGGTGTTACTTTGACTTCTTCCGGGCTCCAACCTACAGCCTCGGTTTTGACTCAATTTGAGCAGACGCCCATGCCTACAACCCAGTCAGGTTGGCGTCGAATTCGAGGTTGGCTGAATCATTCTGCTCGCTTCATCTGGAAGGGACATCTCGTGTTGGCAGCTTTGCGGGAGGTTCAAGCACATCCTTCCTCAGACCGATGGCGACATTTTCTTTCTTTGTTGCGCCATCATTTCATTCGATGTGCTATTCCTGCTTCAGTTTCTGCTGGTTCCTTCACAGTTATTACTGATGCGAGTAAGATTGGTTGGGGCGCGGTTCTGCTTGCTGGCCGTAAGATTGTGCGTTGTGCCCATGGGTTATGGTCTACTGGTTTTCAGCACCATGTCAGCAACGTTATGGAGTTGGAGGCGCTCTGCCGTGCTCTTCGGACCTTCCGGCCTTGGATATTTGGGGCCCCTGTTCATGCAATTATGGACAACCAGGCGGCAGTTAGCTTCAACAATCCTGCTAACCTCAGCGATTTTCTCAAACGCCATCTGGATCTCCTCTCTTGGTACTCTCCTCAGATTTCCTTTTGTCCGGGACCATTTAATTATCTCGCTGATTTTTTATCTCGGCAAGGGCCATGGATACAGGGACCTTCTCATGTTCGCGCAGTGGAAGAACATCGCTCTCCAGTTATATCCCAGGCACAATGGAAGCAGGCTCATGCTGGGCATTTTGGGGTAAAGAAGACGTTTCTTCGTTTCCGCCAAATGGGCCTGCGTCCAAAGTGGAAATGGGTGGTGGATAGAGTGCGGTCATGCAGGGAATGCCAGTTGTTTCACCGACCGCAACCATCCAACCCGTTTGGCAGTTGGCATGTGCCGGAGAGACCGGGACAGGTCATTGGCCTAGATTTTATGGGACCTTTTTCGGAGAGAAAAGTTGGGAAGAAGCGGTTTGTTCTCGTCATTGTGGACATGTTGACCAGACGGGCAGGGGCGTGGGCAATGACTGGTGCCGGGGGAGCTGATATTGTGAGGGGACTGAAAAAGTGGGTAGCGACACAGGGGGCACCTTCAATTTTGTGTTCTGATGTCTGCAAGGCTACACAATCCAAGGAATTGCGGCGATGGTGCATGCATGAGGGAGTGATGCAAGAGTATTCTCCTCCATACCATCATGCTTCTATTGGGTTTGTGGAACGGTTCAATCAAACCTTATTGAATCGTTTGCGGCGAATGTGGGCAGAGCATCCCAAGTATTTTGCCAAGACAGTTGAGCGAGCAGTGGATATTTACAATGGTACGCCTCTATCTTCACCAGAAGAGAGCAAAGAAACCCCTAGTTCGTTCACTTTTGGATCGCCAGAGCAATTGTGGAATAGCTCGCAGGAAGTGTGGAGTCAGTTGCGTGAGTATACACGTCAACAGCGAGAAATGGCCAACCACAGAACGAGAGGGCGGCGCATCGCGCGAATGTTCAAGGCAGGAGACCGGGTATGGTTGTGGAACACGAAGGTGGAAACATTAAAGGACAAGCTCGAGCCGTGGTGGAAAGGGCCGGGCCAGTTGATTCGTCCTATCACGACTTCGGTGTGGGAAGTTAAGGGACCAGAGGGGAAACTTTGGATTAGACACACGGATATGATACGGCCGTACCATGACATGGTTTAAACTGATGGTATTTCAAGTCATATTTCAATTTAGCGCAGGGAAGCGTGTGAGGATAAGAAAAAGGTGTATGAATAGTTAAGTGAGTGTGGTGCATCGGATATGGTGTTTATTACGGCGACACGGAGAATGATGGGAAAAGATATGAACTGAACACGCTTGCGGTGAATGCTACATGACAGACAGAACCATTCTGTAATCCATCTGGTTGCGGCTTGCTTCCCGTGCCTGGGAGCGACCGTGTGTGAGCGCGAGCGAGGAGCGCGAACAGTGAAACCGCATAACAATTAATATCATCTAGTTTCATAGACATTTGGAAACGCTCTTCTGTATGGTGCAAAAATCACATTTTCTCTTGCCTTGACAATTGTGGACAAGACTAACAACTTCAATGTCTTGCCAGGTCTTGCTGCATTTTACGAAGGCATCATGTGATACCTTTTTAGAGCTACAGAAGCAATCAGAGCTAGGAGAAAGGGGGCAAGCGATGCCATACACAGAATTGGGCAGCAGAATTACAGGTGTGTGTGAGTAGTGGGGGTGGGGAAACTGGTGCCATTGCAAAGGCTGGCTTCAATATGGTTGGTTTGAATCAGATTTGATGAGGAAGTTGATCCGCACAGCTGTCCTCTATATCCCACCTAGATTGTTGTTCAGAATGTCTTCCCTGGGTGCTGGCAGCAGTTGACAAGCAACCTCATTGTCTGCACCAAGCAACAGAGTTTTGCCAAACAGGCATCGGTAAAATCAGCTAGTTACAGAGACATTTGGGGATATTCCTCTATATGCTGCAAAGATCACATTTTCCCTTTCCTTGACAATTGCAGGCAGGACTGACAAATTCAATGTCTTGCTAGGTCTTGCTGCATTTTACAAAGGCACCATGTGATATTCTTTGGGAGCTACAGGAGCAATCAAAGGTAGGGAAAAGGGTGCAGGAGATGTTATAAACAAAATGGGCAGCAGAACTGCAGGTGTGTGACCAGTGGGTTGAGGGGGAAATTGGTGCCACGGGATACTGGGTTGGCTTCAAGGTGGCTGCATTGACTGAGATTTAATGAAGAAGCTGATCAACATAGGTGTCCTCCGGATCCCACCTGTGGGTATTGCATCTTCATGTTGTTGAGCTTCACTAGAGATAAATGCTGTGTCACGTTGCCGTTTCTTACTCTGTGTGTGGCAACCTACCCTTGTATGCATTCCAAAATGCCTAAAGTCTATAAATGTCTTCAGGTAGTTGGGGCAAGCGGGCCCCTCCATTGGGTTTGCTTGTTGCTGATGACAAAGGAACTACATTTAACTTCTGCATGAACTCGGTGCTGCTATCCTCAACGTGCTTGTTGCCTGCCTTTGCAGTTTTGTTATACAAGCAGCCACTTGGATATGATTTTGGCCATCCCCCCCCCAAGAAACGATAAGAGCGGCCACGGGAGTCAATCAATCAATCAATCAGCTTGTTATATGGCATCTGTTTCAAATGCATCTGCATGCCAGAAAACCAACCATCGTGCTTTTTGGAGTCCCAAGGCGCCGCCATTAGAAGAGCATCAGCCCACCGACCCCACGCCACCAACCGCCCAGCAAACTGTTGTTTGTGGAACGACGCTCGCCTCTCAGCTGCGATTTTATGAGTGTGTGGACGTGCACAGCAAGGATGGTAGCGGCGTTGGCGGTCGAGATGTTGCACACAAGTGAGTAGGCCAATCACCTGACATGACGAGTTTTGTGTTTTGTTGTTGGTCCAGCGGCAGCGGTGACCACCACGCAGCAAAAAAGGAACGACGGCGGCCACCCAGCGGCGATCGACGATCAGGTGATGCGCCTCATGATCTGAATATTGACCTTGGCAACGGGTTGTGGTGCCCATGAACGGCGGCAGCGGCTGTGGCGGTGATAGCCTGCGTAGCGGTAGGAAATGGCAAGAACACTGATGGGTGTGCTGACCCCAGTGTGCTAAGGGCTCGCGCGTGTGGCGCCTGATGCTGAAGGTGCTATAGCGCCAAAGTGATGCCTACTTGCCACTAATTCTGGAATAGACGGCGGCAATGATGCGTTCTGCGATCAGGTGAGATCTCGACCTCACCTGGCCTGACCCTGCCAACCTGATCAGCTGACCTATAGGCGGATGTGTGGCCCATCAGCGTTGGCCGCGCCAGTGGCAACGGCGTCCGCAGCAACAGCGAACGCCACAAGCAAAGGCAGTTGTGCTGAGTGTGGTTGGCGTGGTATGCTTAATGGTCTCTTGTGTGTTGTGCCTTGCTCAGGTTTCTGAAGTTCCAAGCGCCACCTGTTGTTGCTCGTGGACATCAAAGACGATGAAGATTTGAAGAAGGCAAAGATAAGCATGGTGTTGAGGGTGGTGTTGATCTTCTACAAGGATTTGATAACAATGTTATCAAGGTTTGGCATAAGCAGTCCTGACAAGAAATCAGAGGGATATTCTTTGTAAAGAAACAATTTTGTGAACAAATTGTAATTCATATTGTGTTACATTCTTGTGCCCTGGCCAGTGAGAGTTGTGACCAATGTGCGCTGGCTGTGTGTGGTGCCTGCATGGCATTTCAGAGCTTATGTCAGATTTGGGGGGCAGCAGCTGCAGATTGTCCCCACCAGACATGGTTGGATGCCTGGGCGGGGCTGTCCAAGGAGACAGCGTGCCAACAACAAGCCAAAAGCTGCGTGTATATGGAAGCGCAAGGGCACTACAAGCAGAAATCACACAGAGCTACCCCAAGAGCAGCAGCAACTGGACAGTGCCGTCGATAAATTGCCCACAATTGCTGATTGCTAGCTTCTCAACGGCAGGGCGATGTTGCATCAAGTGTTGATTCAAAGCGCAGCAAAGAAATCTCAATGCAACATGGCAACAAGAGAACTGTCCAGCAATGTTGCCATCAATGGACCTTGCATCAACCTTTTCCACATCAAAGAATGACCCGATGGATAGTCTGTTGCTGAATGCCTGGATTGCTGTAACGTTATCTGCCATTTTTGCAATACAACTCAGCATCAACGTTGATGTGTGCAGTCATTGATCCAAAATTCCAACAACGTGTCTTGCGGCAACAGTACCATCAAGACGTATTGCTGCAATGTTGCACCAACACCCTAGCAACAACCCTTGATAGCAACACTCCATCAATTCAGGCATTGATGCAACGTTGCCATACTGCTCTTGATGCAACATTGCATCAACGCCGCTCTACACACACCAGCTCTTAAGATCGGCGTCGATGGAAATGCCCATCAATGTTGCATCAACGTCTAGCAAATTTCCAGATGCTCGCTTGTAATCGATTGCAACAACAGTGATGGGACAAACACGCTCCCAGTCCGATAGCCACTGCGCCAGCCACCACCTCTTCAGCGCTTCCCCATCCATCCAACGCTTCTGCCAACAACTTGTGCGTGCAGCCACCACACAGGCCAACAACAGATGGCGCGCAAGCCGCACTGCCAGAGCGCTCGCTACAACATATCAGCACATCACCACTCACCTTTGCGTGTGCTTGGCTGGTCTATTGCTTGTCTGGGCTCTTGGTCGGTGGTTGTGCATCACAAAGAGTCAAATTAGCTTTCCTGTGTTTGTTGTGCGTACCTCTGGAAATCAATTAGACAACGAAAAAACGATCAAGCAGCGAAGCAAGGCAGAGACGTAGAGATGCACACCAGATCCATAATGCATGGATTAAGATGCAAGTGCAGGAATTGTAAAATCGAACAGGTTGTAACAAGTTGATCAAGCAACAAGAACTTGATGGTGCAGCAAGAAATCAATCACACAAGCAAAAGAATGATGGCGCCGAGGGAAACTGCACACAACAACACCAAAGCCAAACGCAAGTGACACACAGTAGGTCACCATGGGTGTGCCTCCCTTCACAGCACCAAGAATCGGTCAACGATTTCAGAGGTGGTCAGTTCACCGTGGCGCAGGCAAGAGGCCTGGCGCAGGCATGCAAGGGAGGGGGGGAGAGGCGGAGAGGCTACCTGGCGTGGGGGTCCATAGTGCATGGCCAAAGATGCAAGTCCAGGAATTCTAAAATCGAACAGCCTGTGGCAAGTTGATCAGGCAGCAAGAAATCGATGGCGCAACAAGAAATCAATCACGCAGTGATGAAAAGTTGATGACGTGCAAGCTGCACTGTCTAAGTGCTCCCCACAACACACTAGCATAGCACTACTCACCTTCGCGTGTGCTTGGCTGGTCTATTGCTTCTCTGCGCTCTTGCTCAGTGGCTGTGCATCACAAAGGGTCGAGTTAGCTTTCCTATGTTTGTTGTGTGTACCTCAGCCAGCGAGACAAGGCAGAGATGCAAAGATGCACATCAAGGTTCACAATGCATGGCGAAAGATGCAAGTGCAAGAGTTTTAAAATCGAACAAGAGACCGCCAATGAACAACGCCCAAACAGTCTTTGGCCTTAGGACCTTAGCCTTAGCCTTCGCCTAAGGCCACAACAAGCTGTGAGGTTTTGATCAAGCAGCAAGAACTCGATGGCACAGCAAGAAATCGACCACCCAAGGACACTGCACACAACAGCACCAAAGCCAAACGCAGCTGACACACAGCCGGTAACCGCGGGTGCCCCTCCCTTCACAACACCAAGAATCGGCCAGCGATTTTGGAGGTGGTCAAATCATTGTGGTGTGGGCAAGAGGCCTGGAGGGGTTGCCTGGCATGGGGGTCTACGGTGCACAGCCAAAGATGCAAATGCAGGAATAATAAAATCGAACAGGCTGTGACAAGTTGATCAGGCTGCAAGAAATCGATTGCGCAGCGAGAAATCGATCGGGCATGGAAAAAAAGTCGATGGCGCGCAGGCTGCAATGCACACAACAACACCAGAGCCGAACGCAACTGACACACAACAGGTAGCCACGGGCGGGCCTCACTTCTCAGCACCAAGAATCGGTCAGCGATTTTGGGGGCGGTCGATTCACCGTGGGGCAGGCCAGAGGTCCGGCACTGGCAGCGGTGGGAGAAGTAGAGGAGATGGCTGGCGCTGGGGCGGATTGGCAGCTCAGTCGCTGGGCTGGCTGGCGCTGGGGCGGATTGGCAGCTCAGTCGCTGGGCTGACTGGTACGGGAGCGGACTGGCAGCTCAGTCGCTGGGCTGGCTGGCGCGGGGGCGGATTGGCAGCTTAGTCGCTGGGCAGGGGAGGCAGGGAACTGGGGGCCGCACCAACCCATCCCTGGACATTAGTCAAAGCCCTCCACTCCCCACCCACTACACTTAAAACTTGATCTGCGTTTTGCACGCGAATTGCAAGCCCTGACTCCCACCTTTGTGGGGTCGCGGGTGCCGGCAATCGTGCAGGCCGTGGGGCGCACCTTGTGGGGTATGTCGTTGGTCATTGGTCGCTCTTGCTTCATGGCTACTCGCTTTTGCATGCTTGCTATTGCCTGGGCGTCACTCGCCACGCTCGCGTGTGGCACCTTAACCGACCTGCATGGAATTCACAACTATTATCGCATACTATGAGCAATGTCATTCGTGGATGGCATTTGGCAATAGTCACCGGGAAGGCGGGAAGGTGCGCAAGCAGAGGCGCGCAATGGCACGGGTGCAGATTTGCAGCATGGTCGGTCGGCGGTGAGGGGGAAGGGGGGGAAGGAGGACACGGACGCGGGGAAGCCAGTAGCCGGAGGGGAACTTGGCGCTCGGTGCTTTGCATTGCACCAACAACAAACCTTGTGGGGCACACTGGTAGTCGTTGGCTGCTCGTGCATGCTGGCCGCTTGCTCATATGCACTCGCCGGTGCCTGGGTGACTTGTGCCATGGTGGGCTTTGGGGCCTTGGCCCCCGTGCGCATTTTGTTCATTTCTGCTGTGCGGTTTGTCATTCGCCAATGTGTGATGCCGCTTGATTCATGGCCACACGCGCCCCCACCTTACCCACCCACCCACTGCCGGCGGCATATGTTAAGCCCGATCGGACCTTTAGCATTTACGTTGGAAGTGCTCGCATAATGGCTAGGTACGGTGGGCGCATCTTCAGTCGCCAGTGGGGTGCAAACGCTTGAAGTCATTGGGCGCCCAACGTCGAGTGTCCAATTGGGGGACGTGGGGCTAGCGCTAGGGTGTGTGGGGCTGGCCCGGCCATCACTTGCACATAACGCCCACATCTTCAATGGCCATGGTGGCCAATTGGTTGCAACAGCGCCGAGGTCCCCCAAGGACACAATGCTGGACACGGTCAATCTGCCATAAAGCCCATGCATGCAAGGCGGGCACCGGGCCTTCACATCCGGGCAAGCTCAATTACCATGCACCACGCCAGCGCCCCCAGCGACCCGGCAACGGCTTCCTCAGACATCGATCAATCCATGCGCATGGCGATCTCCACCCCTCTAGGGAACCCTTCACAACACACTAGCGTTGGCCACCGCATGGCCCCCCTCTTTCCCCTGCCACCCAACCCCTCGCATCTCAGTTCCCCAGCCACCCACCCACCGCCGCCACCTGCAACAAGGGAATAAAAAGGGAGATGATATGCTCCGCGGCTATTGCAGAGCGATCGACTACCTGACCAGCTCCCAATCATGGGCCAATACTCCATCCCATGCACTGGGCCACCCAAGGGGCCCTGACCCATACTCAAAATTGGTGATCACCAATACCTCATGAGGTATGTGGTGGTGACTTAAAAGGGAACATAATTGCATGAAGCCACCAAACGCCAAGACCACCCTCAACGACTATGAGAACCATGAGCATGTTAACTTCTTAGGTTATTTGATAAGACATTGTGCAGTTGCCCGGATTAATAGAGTAATAGAAGTGATGAACCGGGTGGAGAACTGGATACCAAGATTTTATGATAGATTGAGTTGTGGTATGGGACACATGAGACTTGGTCTTTCTAGGATTCTGTTCAATACCCCGTATCTTTCGTTTGCCCAGCATTCTTGTATGATGCGTCTCCATGGCCAAGGACATCCACACTTTGTGTGTGTGTGGGGGGGAAAAAAATATAATGTGGTTAGGTTAAATAGCATTTGATATATTTGATTACAAAGTGGAACTTCTGAGTGGTCAAAGAGCGAATATGTGGCTGGTGGATGGATCAATTTATTTGTTATTATATAATTGTATTATCTATTTAATCAATGACCACTTTGGGGTCGATTGACTACCACTTCATTCCGCTTTGCATGCACCCAAAACGAGACTCCCGTATCAACAACAGTCCGACTGTAATGGGGACTCAAGATACGTTGCATATTATGAACCGGTTGAGAATATTGTATAATAAAAAAAACTAGCCTAGGAAGAAAGCATAACACGTCGTACAATATAAGTCTTCAAAAGAGCATTGTATAATAAAGAAACAATGATTGGGACTCAAGAAAGAGTGGTGTGTAATAGAAGTGACAACTCGGTGTATTACCAATATTAAAGGTGAGAAGAAAAGTACCGGAAAGGGAGTGCCGTGTTGGTCAACATGGTGGGTCATGAAAGGGATGGGGTCCATGGGACTAGTGGGATGAGTCAAGACAGGACTTAAGGCTGGTAGTGCACCATGGATAGAGCAGCCTGGTTGATTCAGCCATATAAATATAGGCAAATATAAGGCAAGTAGACGAACGGGCAAGCATATAAATTTGAACCGTAGTGAAGCATTTTGGCCACGGCCGGTCAGTTGCCTAGTTACCACCCTTGGGCAACTATAAATATGAGGTCAAACGATACCAATGTCATAAGTGCCGTGACTTTAGTTGTTGGAGCATCAGATTTAAGGAAGCTTGATTGATTGATTGATACCAATGTAATGAGCAAAGTTGCCATTCCTTCTCTCCATGTCATACCACCAGCTTTTGAGTTGAACAGGATAGAACGGGTTGTGCCCCGACTGGTGTGAGCATTGGCGTTGGGCCGCCACCCCTTACAACAATGTAGACCATGGGGTACATGCCATTTTATTTGTACTATGGCTTCCATCCATGTACATCCATGGACCTTATCCGGGATCACGGCTCCATCATGGGGTCAAGGGGTCAAGCAGTTTGTGGATAGGATCAAAAGGAATTTCTCAATGGCTCTAAAGTTTTTGAATTGAGCCAAAGACAAAATGAAGTCCCAAACTGACCAAAAGCAAAGGGAAGCGAGGTTGAGTAGTGGGAATCAGATGCTATTGTCGACTAAGTATTTGAACTTGAAGAATGCACCTGTCCGTAAGCTCAAAAGGAGTTTCATGGGGCTTTTCTTTGTGGTCATCAGGTGAGACCAACGGCCTACCAACTCAACCTCCCTAAGAAGTGCAAGATTCACAACATATTCCACATCAACTTGCTGCGTTTTTTTAGAATCATATAGTGGGCGCAACCTACTCAAGAAGGTCAGTTTGAGGGTATAAAACCTGAAGAGGATGAGCCATATGATGTCAAGAAATTACTGTGTTGGTGATAGGCAGGACCCAGTTCTAGAAGGTGCAAGGAATACATAGTGCTCTTGAAAGATTATTTATTGAACAACGCAACCTTAACTCCGTAAGAATATTTCTAGACGTGGCCGCTCAGATTTTTTTCTGTTATTTTACTTCTGTATTTTTTTTCAAGGCAAAAAATCCGTCCGTCACTTTTCTGTTGTTTTGCCGGGGCCGGTTTTCTGTAGCCGTTCATGCCACGTCAGCTTCCAGTTTTTTGGCTCTGGAGCTGTCCGTCAAGGGGGTGTTTGCAGCCACCAATTTCTGTAAAGATGTTTTTTTTCCATTGCCTTTCCTGGCATTCCGTTGCCATCCGTCATGGACTTTGAGATTTTTTGGAAGCTTGTCACGAATAGAGGCGTGGTCATGACGCCCAGGAAAGCTGGATGTGCCTTGACAAAGTGCCGCCCGACATGCCATTCAGCTATTTTCCATTCTTCAATTGACTCGATTGGCAAATTATTGATACTTAGCTCAGGCCCTTCCCGGCAGTGATCGCTGCCGGTACTCGGCCATAGGCAGCACACACACAGGACACATCATCACGGCGTACTATAAATTGTAAGTGCGGGCCCTTCATGACGCACCAGGAAAGCTGGATGATCGCCTTGAAACAAACGATGCAGCGGGCTCTTCCCGCAGCGATCGCTGCCAGTACTTGGCTGGAGGCAGCACATACACAGAACACATTATCATGGCATATTATAGATCATAAGTGCGGGCCCTTCCCAGCAGCAATCGCTGCCAGTATTTGGCTGGAGGCAGTACACACACAGAACACATTATCACGGCGTACTATAAATCATAAGTGTAGGCCCTTCCCAGCAGTGATCGCTGCCGGTACTTGGCTGGAGGCAGCACACACACAGAACACATCCTCACGGCATACTATAAATCATAAGTGCGGGCCCTTCCCGGCAGCGATTGCCATCGATTTTTTATGGAACTCTGTTGACCTTTGTGGTCCGGCCAGCGGCTCTATTGCGGGGGCCTATCATCCGTAGACGGCAGCGCGAATTCTGTAACACATGGTTCCATTCTGTAAGGATGTGTGGATTTCTGTAGCTGTCTATGCTGACGTCAGTATGGCCCTACCCGTTTCTGTAAAACGCTTTTTTTCTCTGTGGCTCCCTCATAAATTCTGTTGATTGTACAGAATTTTAACGGAGCCAAACAAATTCTGTTGGGGACGGACAGATGGGGCCACCTCTAAATATTTCACTTACCCAGAAGAACTCAGGAAAACAATTAACAGAGACCAGCCCATAGAGGACAACTAGGCCCTGGGTTTTGTTGAGACGTTTCAAGGGCAAAACTAATATAAACAATATATTGTGGATATGGATTTGGGATTTTGAATGCCAGAATAATGTTATAAGTGGACCATAATAATGGTGGCCAAATTTATATGTATTGTTTAGTTTATTGATTGTAATTCTAATTTTTGCTCTCATGCCGAGTTATCTCTGCCCCTGACCCATGTGACCCTGGGCGTGCCCCTTGCGGTGGCACCCCCCTTGGGTGCATCGCGGGGTGATGCATCAATGGTTTCAAAGCGGGACCCTTGTTAGGCTCCCCCTTATCCACTTCCCGCTTTAATGGAAGCCACTAGAGAGTGTGCCACAACCCAGAGCAAAGTTGCCATTCCATAGCACCATGGGTTGCTGCACTAATGATGGTGTGGATGGCGGCGGCGCATCATGGCAAGCAGCTCCCAACAGGCAACGGAGCTTTGGCACACTAGAGGAGGGCTGCCGTGGCGGCATGCCTCATTGTGGGAGGCTACAAGTGCCATGGCAAAGGCACCAACACTAGGAAAACAAATGGGGCCCAGCGGCTCAACAACTGGCAGGTAATCAAGGCCGGGGATAAGTGGAATGCAAGCAAGGATGCACCAACATGGCAGGACCAAAGGCGGTGCGCCAGTGGAGCATTTGCCGCTAGGATGGAGCACAGAGTGGAAGAGTGTGAGTTGGAGTCGGGCCCATGGATGGCATGTTTTTTTCAATGGACTAGCAGAATGCGCATTTTTAAAAAGTATTGCGGTTGGAGATGGCTAGTTGGGAATGGGTAAGGACACAAGAAGCTAGAGGTTGCTGATGCGACCAGCCGTGCGGCAAAATAACGGCAAGTGGAGGCAAGTGAAGTAGCACAACACTACAAATCAGGCACCGCACATGCCTTGCCATTATCGACAAGCATTTTGAGTTGCTGGTAATGTAAAAGTGGAAGGATCCGGCCAATGGGGTGGCCACTGAGTGTGGAGGATGGCATGGCCAGTGGAAGGCCAGAGGTAGATGGTGCAATAGAGTTGCACGTTGGTGAGACCGTTGGAATTGGACCAATTAACTTTGTGGTCGTTTCCATGATTTGTGTGTCTCTTGCTGCTAGTGCCATCGGATTATGCCTGGATCAAACGCACTGGAGAATTATGGTAAGCCAACAAAAGGGCGCGTGATAGCTCAGTCACCCCATGGTGTGATAGTGCCCCATGGAGTGGGGTAAAGCAGTGCAGTGCCATGAAGCAAGCGCTATGCATGGCCCACCGTTGGGCCGCCAATGCCGGCAGGCATTTGGGAATGCTGGCATACCAAAGCCGGGCAAACCGGCCAGTGAAGCGGCTGCTGTGTGTAAAGGAACGCGCAGGGCTGGAGGCTAACAATACGGCTGACGAAGGCAAATGAGATGGCACCGTGCCGCAAAGCGGGCACCATGGAAATGGCCCGCCATTGAGCTACAATTTTTGACGATCCAAAAGAGGGAGATGGTGGCCATTGAGCTAGTTGCTTGGCTAGAAGAAAAGTGCCGGAAAGGCAGGGCCAGGTACCATGTTGTAGGCACCCATAGAATTGGTGAAGCCAGTGGCTTTGCGGGGCATGGAGAAAGCGCGGCCCCAGAATGGGTTGCTATTGGATCGACAACACTAGAGATGCTGGCGTTGCAAAGGCTAGAGGAGGCTGGCCATCAGGTTGACCATTGAATCTAGAGGAAGTGCGTAGGATAGAACACACCAGGAAGTGGATGGAGCATGCGGAAATTGGCGTGCCATGGTGTTGCAGGCCTGACGATGCACATGACCACCACCCGCGGAGGGCCTGCAATCCCGCTGAATCAAGGCCAAAATGGCCGTTGTGATCAAAGTAGGCGGTGCACCTTGCACTTGGGAGAAAAAGGGTGCCACGTCGGCAAGCGGCCGGCATACCCCGTGCTGTGGAAACTAGGCCATGGAGGCCGGTTCCAGGTACCATTATGTAGGCCCCGGTGATGCATCAACGACACAGAGTGGCGCAGTGAATCAAACATGGTGGACGGCAAGGGGCCAGCAAGCAGGGCGCTCTAGGCCTGTGTTTGCTCGAGAGTAAGATGCTACAGCACGCGAGGGAGCGCCGAGGTCGGTGGAGGTGGGGGCGGAGTGGTAGGCAATTTGGAGGCTGCGGAGGGACAGGGGAGTTGGGAGAAGCTGGGTGAGTCAACCAAACCCCCCAACCATGTAACAATCTTGCACCCAAAGGGGCGTCACGTGATAATCCCAGCCAAAGGAAGCCCCCCAATATATTATGCGATTTGGAAAGGGGTGCAACCTCATGGCCAGGAGTTGCAATCTGGTGGACAGCGCTTGCACCTTGGAGGGGTGCTATTGGAGGCTAATTTAGAGCACATTAAGTACTGAACCCCAAAGAGGTCTAGAGGGACCCCAGAGAAGGAGAAAAAGAGGATAATTTAACTTCCTTAATTGACTATCTATCTTTCCAATTCCATGGCCGAATTCTAAGAACTGACTCAAGGGGACACTTAGAACCCCTAGCTTGTGGACAGCGATTTTGCCAACGCCTTGGGATGGTTGTGGAGGATCCTTAGGTCTCCTAATGGGTGGACAACAAGTCAACGTATCCAAGAGCAATAATGGAGCTTTGTTGTAGGCAAGGTTGTTGGTGGCCTATGGGCATTGGGGATAAGTGGAGTGGCTTCAGGGCACTGACTAAAATGAAAAACCAACACAAGCAATGTGGGGCTCATATAAAAGTCGGCCAATAGTGAACGGTGGGGAATGTTAGAGGATAAAGACAAGGAGCCATAGTAGGGGAATGAATTTGGATAGCTAGACCGTGAAATGCTGTTCAGGCTTAGGAAACGCAATGGCTTAGGAATTGCTTGTGGTTTACGTCATGTGAGGGCAAAACAGAGAGAAATATATGACTGCTATATATCCTAGTCTAAGTGTGGTTCTTGGCAACTAAGAAAAAGGGCACATTATATTTGGGAGTTTTGCAATGTTAGTCAGTCGCATTTTTTTTGTTGGGCTCTGGGGCTGCCAACAAAATGTGGTTATGATTAACATTGTCTATATTATGCATACAAAAGGCACAAATTCCCATATGAGCAAGAGTTTTCAGTATTGGTGTTTTTAGCTATTGGCGAGTGTGGGTGTCACTGAGGAATCATATATAGGCTAATATCTATTTAGATCGGGATGGGTGGTGGAGAAGGAGGTTTGGGTGGAATGGAGGGTAATTGCGTACGGTACACCAAATCCGTTTGGCTTAGACTATAGGTTGTTACCACACCGGTTAGAGTATTGAAAAGCCTAGGTTGGTGTTGGAGACCTTGCCCAATTGTCTTAAATTTCTCCACAAAGTTATCCAGCTCTATAGTGGGTTTGTGCACATCAGTGCCTTTAGAGTGAGGTAGAGCTTAAGCATGAAGTTTGCCTCATAGTGGATTACAACACTGCCATATAATTGGTAACCATTAATTTTATTAATCATTAATTTTGAATGTGAGCTGAGCCCCGGGCTCTAGGACTGTTTTTCTCTCCAAATCCTTTTACGGGGTCATGTTAGCATATTTTGCTCTGCATTTTTGTTGTGGCTGGACAAGTCTTAAAACATTATGCTACCTTAGGGTGGTGCAGAGCTCTCGTCCATTCTAGGAATCTATCAAAGTGGAGCTGCTAGTGTTTGATGAAGTATCTCAACATTGTGTAGATTTAAGGCAATTGCAACTAAAAAACACGAATTTTTGATATGGTGTAAGTAGTATGGGACACTTACACTGGGAAGAAGTCTAGAGTGATTATTCTAATCTCATGAGGCATTATATATGGATTTGTGGGATTTGGATATTGTCATTCTCATTGCTCATTGTATGGCTCTATTAGCACAACATACAAACATGGTTGCTTGATTCCTTGTGGGGGCAGTGGTTTGGCATTGACATTTTCATTTACTCACTTTCTTTTTAGACCTGGTACTAATAAAGCAATATACCGAGGACCAAGTGTATTTGACTTTGAGGACAAAATCTTGTGGCGGGGGGAAGTAGTGATACAAACAATATATTGTGAATATTGATTTGGCATTTTCAATACCAAGTTAATATTCTAAATGCACTATAATACTGGTAGCCAAACTTATATGTACTTTTAAGTTTGTTAATTATAATCCTAATTTTGCCTCTTCTGCCAAGCCATCTTTACCCTCAACCTATGCGGTTCTGGGCGCGTGCCCTACAGTGGCACCCCCCTCGGGTGCATTGTGGGGTGATGCATCAGAAACTACCCCTAGGGGGGAGTATTGTTGTGTAAACTACTTGGGGGTTAGCCGGTTTACTCAAGTTATACACATGGAAAATAATAAAACACACAAGATTGTATATAAATTGTATATAGGAGGCTGTTAACTTTCTATAGGTCTTTGAATCATCTTGAACGGGATAGCGGTAGTGGAGTTATAACTTAAAAAATTCTAGTACTTAAGGTTGAGCCCCTACCGTACTCGGGGATGAGATACTATCGATACGGTACATTCGCTACGCGGTTTTGTTGACTGTGTACCGCTGCATGCGGGGGTCATGTAACCGACCCTACACGCCAGCCTGTATTTCCATCCGGTGCTCACTCACCTCCCAACGGCTGCACCCGTAGGCTGCAAGGCGCCGTGTGCACCCACTGCACATACGGCCACCCCGCACCCGGCTATTTTGCAGGCCTAGATTTACACTATACATTTGAAGATACAAGCGCCTCGCAAAGCCCATCGGTCATCTGGTAGAGGGTGCCCCATGGCCCCAATGGGGCCTCGGCGGGCGCATTGCCTGCGAACCAACCAAAAACCATGCCACAAAAAAAGAGCAAAAATTATAAGGTTTGCCCAAGATGCAAATGCATCAACCTAAGCAACAAGGGATCCTTACCCTTCTAATACAACGATGACCACCAAAAGGGTTATCATACATACGTGGGTTCTCATTGGGTCTAGGGCGCCATTTTTAGGTTTAGCCAATGTTGTCAAAAATTTTTGGAAGAGAATGAGATTCATGCACTAGGTAATGCTTTGAAGCCACACGACTTGAAGCCTCATATTCGAATATTTGTTGAGGTAACTAGAGTGCATGCCTTGATCCAATTTTAAATGAAATGTCTGATACAAATGTGGTCAATCAACAAAACGTTTTATTTAATTTCAGATGGAGGAACTAAATACATGGGGGTGAGTTATAATTCATGTAAGGGAGCTCCGTCCAAGCCTTTGATGCTTGCCTTGCCTAAATTACTAACCCCGACTCTGCACGGGCCACACAGCCTGAGGGCAACCACCCATGCACACAACCGTTCCCATATAGCCGGCTTGCTTAGGCCGCATCTAGACACCATGAACAGTGAATAAGATTGGGCGCATACTCCGTTTATACTCGCCCTCGCGCTCACACACCAGTTTTGCTCTTAACTTGATCAAGTTACGATCAAGTTGAGTTGAATCCAACTTTATGGAGATTGTGATTTTAAAGGACTAAAACTAGATGAGTGGCTCTCATCATATTGTTGTATTGATTTAGCTCTAATTCTTGTGCATTTAGCATGCTTCACCATTGCAATAATTAATGTGCTCATTATGGATTTTGCTATTGGCTTTTGCA